>CAKOAT010319598.1:336650-516964 GCA_932364175.1 Eruca vesicaria subsp. sativa
ATGTAATTTCATAGCCCTTTTAGGTTAGATTTGCATTTGATTCAAGTTGGGATCTAGTATTGGGGTTAAAACCAAGTTGTGGGTTAGTTTTGGCAAAAACCCCTATAGTATATTGCATATTATAAAAGTCAAAAAAAATTATTTGTATTTGAAAAATTATTTTTAAAAAAGTTATAGTTTTTTTAAATTTTGATAAGTCATTTTAATCTTTAACTTTTAAACTGGAACTAATAAAATCTCATACTTTCATTGACCAAGCCATTTTAGACACGCCGTCAATGTTAACTATTCATTAACGGAGTTAACGGTTTGAATTTCAACATGTGTAAAATGGTTTGGTCAACGATAATAGGTGATTTTTTGTGTTTGACTAATAGTTGATGTATAAAATGGTTTATTTGTAAATTCATGGTTTTTTGGTTTAAATTCTAAAGTTCATGGTTTTTTGTCAATTTTTCCTTTATTTTAGGCTAACATTATAATGTATTTTACTTATATTGGAAGAATAAAGATAAAAGTTCAATTAGGAATCAATTGTGTTCTTAGTTCCATGGGAACACACCATTAGGAAAAAAATACAGAGATACATCATGGAATAACATTTGAAACAAATTTAATATTACGTGATGTAGTTTCATTTTTTTTTAAAGGGCACATGATGTAGTTTCAGATTAGAAATTTTTTAAAAGGTAAATTTTGGAAAAAGAAGATCCATTAAAGCTTATTACATTTAACATCCACGTTAGTATTAAAAGAAAAAAATTTCCACGTTCTGGGAACTTCTTTGCTTATGTAAATCAATAATGCGATGATCACTACTACCAAATCGTATCTTTTAGATAAGCACAGATATTATATATTTACTATGTCTGCCGATCAGTACTTTATATTACACTCATTGGTGGAGAAATGTTTACAGGTATAGAATAATGTTAGCGTGCAACATGAGATAATAGAATACATATTATGGAGTATATGATTATGCATATGTAACCTATGTTACATGGAAACGAAAGCGGAAACGCAGCAGCGAAATCGTACGGAAACACGAAATCAAGATTTAAAAAAAAAGTTAGAAAGCGGATATATGTTGGAAGCATATATCCAAATATGTATATATATATATAAATATAAGAAAATTTTATAAAACTTATAACTAAGAATTATATGATTCTAATTTAAAATAAAAAATTTATTCATTTATTATAATTTTAAATGATTGCATATCATAATTGTGAAAATACAAATAAATTAAGTTTATAAAAAATATTACCAATTAGTTATTTTTTTTACATTTAATAAATAATTAGCACACAAAATTTGAATATATATATATATATATTATATATCTTTAATAAAAACAGTGCATACATATAATTTATAGTATTAATATTAGTATTTATATATATATATATATATATATTCTCACTATATATATTATAAAAAATAAAATGATTTTATATTTATTTATTTATATATGATATTGTGTTTTTAAATTGGAAACATGATTCCAAAGTGGAATCGTAAACTTCCAACGTGTTTTTGTATAGGATATTTTAGAAGTGTTTTGGAATCGAGATTCCGCAAGCTTTCATAAGGTTCCGGTTCCGATTCCGATTCTGGTTCCTAAGCGAGAAACGCATGTCCGATGAAGCTTCCGTGTAACGTAGTATGTAACAACACATGTGTCGGCCTCAACTCAATCATCAACATTAATATATTTATAAAGGATAGCATCAAATTCAAAATTGGCATCCCAAGACATGGATTATGATTTCTGTTTTACTTCTTACAAATCAAAATTTTTATAGCACATAGTATACATACAATTATATGTTTGTTTAAAGTACTTACCCATATGAAAGGGTAATATAAGATCTATATAAGTGACGTTTTAGCACATAGTATACATACAAGTCCTATGTTTGTTTTAAAGTACTTACTAATATGAAAGGGTAATAAAAGATCTATAGATATAAGTGACGATATTGATATAGATATGGTTGGAGTTCAATAACTTCAACTACACTCATCCCTAATCATACAACATTTCATTGTAATACTAATGAAAAGTGAACCTGGAAGAGTAAAAATAAACTTACTGAGAATGAAAGTTGTTATCCAATTTAAACTAAACAAGTTTAATCAAGAAATTTTCAAGTAACTACTGATAATTCAAATTAAAATGATCAAATGAAACTTACAATATAATAACAACAAGTAGACAAGGAGTTAAATACATTAATACCCTCTTAATTTATATAATAATTTGGTTTCAGCTAACACCATGTTTACCCAGGATTCTTAGTGGAGTTCTTAATGCGTGGATCCCACAAAATCTTTAAGGAACGATTACAAAAATTATTAGTTAAGACCAACATTATCATCCACTTTTATTTTGGTCCTTAGAAGAAAAAGGTGTGGGTCCCACCACTTTGGTGGAAAAATTGTCCCCCATTGTCTTTAAATAAGGAATGTCTGTTATGTTGTCTTCACTGTATGCAGGTCCCACTAACACGTAACGGCCCATAATTGATCGATTTTTTTTTTTTTTTAAATCAGAAATCAAAAAGAAAAGTTTAAAACCCCCATAAAAGTCTCACCGATAATCATACCTTAAGAACCAATTTTAGTGAATTTCTTATACTGTTCGCGGGCTCCACTAGCACAAGACAGCTTGCAATTAGTTTACTTTTTAATATTTTTTTTTTTGAAAAAGACAAAAAAACCTTAAAGGAATAAACATGCTCTAATCTGTATTAAGGAGATGAAGTAAATATGGTCGAATAAAAATAGTTATTTGTTGAATAAACTAAATTATTTACAACTCAACGAGTTTTATGCATACTAGGTATTTTGCCCGCATTTGCGGACCTAAACATTTTATAATTATTTTACTAATATACTTTTACTAATTGAAAGATTATAATGATAAATTATTATTTATGTTTTTTTTTAAACCCATAATATTCATATTTTCATTTAAACATTCTTACATATATTTCTTTGTATATTATGTTCACTATTAAAAATAAATCTTAAAATCAAATAATATTTCAATTATATAAAATTAAGAAGTTTACTTAATATTTAGTTATGTATTTTCTATTTTTTATTAAAATATATGTGTAGATAAAAACACAATATATATAAGAATTATCTTATTTAAATACATATTATTTAGATTTTGGATAGTTCTTATGATTATTATTAGTTTTAATTACTTATGTTTTATTCATTAAGGTAATAAGCAATATTAACCAGTGTAACTTTTAACGTGGAGCTCCATTGAGAAAAATCACTTAAATGCGGACCTGCAGACTTAATTATATTTAAGTCAATTTAAAAAATCATCAAAATAAATGATTATTTACATCCAAATAATTCGACCTATAACATTAAACTTTTTTACATTGATAAAGTTATTCACACCTTTAAAAAAAATCTATGTTTTCCTTTACAATTTTGAAAAATATAAACTCTATTTAATTTCTTCTTAATTGATAAAAAATATAGAAATCTATCTTTCAATTTGAAAAATTGAATCGATAAATATACATTCAAAAATTGATCTTATACAAAGAATAAAATTAGTTTGGATAATAATACAATATATTTGAATATATTTTTGTCAAACATGTATTTTTTTTTAATGATCTTTTATTTTATATGACTAATTCATGTTTAAGGTTTAACTATATAAAATATAAACATAAATTTAATTTAACGTGTGAGAGGTGAAAAATAACTTCACGAATATATATCTATATAATATTATTATATTATTTTAATTTGAAAAATAATTACGTATTGTACTTTTTAATTATATAAAATTAAAAATTTTACTTTATGAATATTTATTTATGTGTTTTTTTGTTTTTGAATTTTTTATTAAAAATATATTTTCCGGATAACAACACAATATCTATAAGAATTATCTTTTTTTTTTTTAAATATATATTTAGATTATGGATAATTCTTATCATTATTATTAATTTAAAATCTAATCAAATAAGTATTAAATTTGTTTTATTATTAGCTGATTTATATATTATTTTCATTAAGGGTATAAACGATATTAACCACTCTAACTTTCAACGTGAGAGCTCTATTGCGAAAAATCACTTCGCAAATAATAGTATAGATTACTTCAAAGCCATGTGACATAAATATCTTTAGCTTTGAATTAATAAAATAAGTTTATTGATTTAGTTTATAATGATGACATTATTCCATACATGATCTCAGTTGAAAACAAATGTAAGCCAATTTTATTGAAAGGTACTGACAGGAAAATTATGAAACATAAACAAGATAAAAAGTGTGAAAATCAAAAGAGAAGAGAACAAGAAAATTAGACAACGTTTGTCTTAAGTAAGAGTGTTGAGAAACTGAACCCAAACCACATCTGCCTTCTCAACAGTTTCAAGTGAATATTCATAAGATGCTTGCACCTCCTTCCACTCACGCAAATCCACACGATGCTTCTCATATGCTTGAGACGATTCCTCTAGAATTCGTGAAAAATTCTCAACAATCTTCTGAAATTCAATCTCAACTTGTTTCTTCTCAGCCTCAAGCTTCAACACTGCCTTCTTCATGGCGAATATTTGAACGGCCAAATTGTCTCCTTTCTGAGCCAAAGCCTTGACTAACTCGAACTCAGCGTCCACCATTTTTTGCTTCTCTATGGCCATGTTTTCATGCAATATGACATGTTGGTGTACAGTTTTCACTCGCTGAGAGGCCTTGAATCCTTCTCTTATCACAGCCCCATATGTGGCCAGCTTCGATATGTACGTTATTTTAGCTCGGGTTAGTTCCTCATAAAGTGCAGCCATTGTTAATATCTCCTCGTAATCTGAACGATGCACAAGATCACGCACCTTTATACCAACATACTTTTTCAGAGTCATTTTTAGCTTTTTTACTTTCTCTGATGTTACATCTGTCCATCGCCCTTTCTTATGATTATCAACAATCTCGGTCAGTGATGTTATGAGACTAGATGTTTTTGACGAGGAGCCCTACATATCAAAGTTAACACCATAATAGTTATGTTACTAAACTAACTTATTTTACCATAATATATATTTCATGAAAGATGTTCTCCAAGCCTGAGGATTACCTTAATGGATTCTTCCTTGATAATGTCATTTAAGTCATATTTTGGTATAACTATAGAATCGTCTCCCTTAACACCATCTTTGTTTGGGTTAATACAGCGCCATGCACCTTCATATATGTCCACAACAAAAAATATCAAGCTCTTCTGACTTTCTTGTCTAACTAGAGCATTTTAGAGATTACCAAACAGAGAGTTGAACATATTTCCTTAAGTTAAATTATATAATCAAATCTCTCCTTAATACATTTAAATTAGTTAGTTATTACATAAAGAGTTGTAACTTTTCATGTTGTGTTTTTTAATATGAAAATGTGTGTCTGTACAATTAAGAGTTATATCTTTACTACAAAGAATTGTGTCTTCTCAACACATTTGTTCATTCTCTATAAATATAGATCGAGTATTTGTCTCAGAAAACAATTCAGTTTTAAGTGTAATACAATACAAGTTATATTCTGTTTTTTCTTTCACAAAACAGAGCAAAAACATCTGTGCCTTGGAGAGACAAAGTGTGGAACAGGAAGAACTTCTTACCAGTTTCAGAAGCATCCATTAATTCAGCTTCAGATCCAGCATTTTTATTAAAACCTACAATTGAAAGGACAGACCTATTAATAACATAACCGATCTGCATGGCCTATTAATTACATTTGTAACACTATACCTTCCATTAGACGTTTGATGTTGTCCAAACTGCTCGAACTTTGACCCGCTTCATAACTACTAGCAGCTTCAGACTATATAATCCAAAGTACACAAACTAGAGATTAGTAAAAAAAAACTTCACCTTTAAGACATGCCAAAAAAGGAAATCAGATTCCTCATGAATTAGCTTAGAATTTGAGCTATAAACATCAAACACTGTTCTAGGTTAACTTTGTTTTTTTAACCTAAGATTGAGTTATGAACACTTTATTGCCAAATAATTAACTATAAACATTCAATGAATGTTCTAGGTTTACCTCGGCTTCAACCGAGTGAGACATAGATGATGTCGCTTTCCCTTCGAAGGTTTGGACATTAGCTGCAACCAAACAGAACCCAAATTCAGTATATACCCTGGCTATTTATATATCCTCTTTTGGCTATTTATATATCAACCTTAAGACAACAAAAATATTAAGTTTGTCAAATATATATAGTTTACATTCAGATTCTTGGCTATCTAACGTTCCAAATTCGCTGCTTCCGCCAACCTGAAACAAGTATTAAATCCATGCATGCAAGTCAATTTGAATTCTGATATTCAGCTTCTTATTCCTTCTTTTAGTTGTCTTGTATGGTAATTAAGAAAAAGGTATATATAAAAAAAAGAAAAAAAAAAAAAAAGAAAAAGGTATATGAATGTGGCTTGCTTACCTGGCAAGAAACCTCATGGAAGCTTGAGGGAAAGAGACACATTGCTACGGCCAAAACCACATTTTTCTTTCCCATCGCTGAGATTGTCATTATAAACACCAAACTAAAGAGGTGCGATGTGCGATGTTTTGGTCCTTAAGATTGTACTTTTTATTTGTTATGATGTTTGAAGCAAAGCCTCTTGTGCTTTAAATAGAGCCCATGATGTAGACTAGGCTAACGAGTCTCTTATATAAAGATATATGTAATCAAGTCTCGAGTCTTTTTTATATACTCATCAATAACATACCGTATTCTAATTTCTATGCTTCGTAATCAATGATGTAACTATACGTTATGGTTTGATAACTTTTGAAGTTTGTTAAGTGCACCCGTTATTTTATCATAAGTCAGATTAAAATCTGGTAGTTCCATGCACAGACGACCAGGGAGATAAAAATCAAGTGTTAAAATTCCTGTTATTGCTCTCTACTAAACCTAAGATTTTATCGCGGTTAAAACAATATATTTTTATGAAAAATTATTCAAGTCGTATTCGTTTCTGCATGTACTGTAGAAGCACGGCCGGCCGGCTTTGACACTGGACGATAGGTGCTACGGTCTTGAGTCCAACTCTATCAATGATAGCAAATTTCTTTATTTTATACTTTCTCTGTTTCATATTAAGTGTCACAATAAAAATTTTGTTAAAAAAAAATATTGTTTTCGAATTTTAAATACAAAATTTATTAGTTTTATTATATAATTTATTTTTTTATTTGGTTAAATGTATACGTAATTGTATTTTTATATATAAATTATACAAAATTAATTTTTCTTTTTTTTTAATTCATGTGTACAAAACTCAAATGATACTTATAATGAAACTGAACAAGTACTTTAAACAAAAAAAAATTATACATAGTTAAAGCATGTTAAATTGACCACAAAATTAGGCTGACATGGCTATGAAGAATAAACGAAAGAAACAAATACATAATTTATGACTTTACAGAGTTTAGGCCGTATATATTACAAGACTGTGAAATTGACATGAATAGACGAATGAAACAAATACTTAATTTAAGACTGTCCAGACTTGCGGTCAGATTTATAAGACAGAGAAAAGTTGACTATAAGATATAAGTTTTGACTGATTGCAAGAGAATTGGCATGGATTCTAACCCAAAATAAAAATAAAAGAAACGAAGGAAACAAACATATAGTTATTGACGTATTTGACTTATAAACATATTGTTTTTCACCCTTTTGTCCCATAATAATAGATTTCCGTCGTCCAGAAAATAGAGCTCGTCGGGAGTAATAAGAATAGTATATGGGGTTGGTTTAGACTTTTAGTATGCAAATTTCCGTTAACTTTGATCGATGTTTCTAGGTGGTTTAAGGTTAGACGACAAAACGACGACGTCTCGGAGATCGAAATAACAGATCGTGTCTGTCTGCTCTGCTCTGCTCTCTTCCTTCAAAATCCGATTTCAGACAACCTTTTACTCGGTCAGAACTCAGAAGTTTTCAACTTTTAAGGCCAGTTTCCTTCTTCCTTAAACTCAAACTCCTTAGTTATAAGTGGTGGAATACTCCTTCTTATAAGATCCATAGAATAATATGCTCGGCCCATACAGGCTCCAGCCCGACTAGATAATCTTTTCTCGATCAACGGTTAATCGAACTTAACTCGAGTAATCCCTGCGATTAGTCGAGTCAAAGACCTTTAGAAAAAATGGTCGCCTTAGCGGGCCAGCCAAGACCCATCTGATACAAGGCCTTCAAACTTGCAAATAGCTCGCTAGGTTATGAGAATGCCGCTATAAAAAGGAAAAGAAAGGTAACGAGAAAGGGATCCGGAAATCATTTTCTCACATACAAGGCGGCTAGAACAAGGTTTTGACTCTTGTATTTACCTTCTGACTTGTACGAAACGGCTGAGTTTCCGAGCTCACGCCGTCTCATCCTTCTGTTTCTTTATTTGTACTCCGAACTCTTTCGTCAATAAAACCATCATTTGACTCTAAATAGTAAAGAATGTATCTGAAATAACCCACAGGCGAGTCCAATCACTCATTCACTTAAAAGACTGAACTCGGTTCGAACATTAGCTCACGTTTTGAGTTTCCTCCTTCTTTATTTTGCTTTAGTCATTGCAAAAGCGCTTACTTTTTACACTTCTGTTTTGCCTTGAAAGAGAAAGACGAAGTTGACTTTCAGAATCTCAAAAAGATTCAAGCTTTTGTTTGAATTTAATATGATTTTTAAATTCCATGCCTCTGTTTGATTTTATGTTAAAAGAATACGTTTTTGAATGATGAACCGATGCTTCTCTATTGCTTGGTTCTCACTTTTTTGTGATAGATTTTTAAAACCATTTTTTTTTGTTTCAGTTGATGATGTTAAGTACATAAATCGTTGTTTTTGTTCTGAATCTATTTCCTAATTAATATGCTCTCTCTCAAGTAGTTAAGCTACTGCAGTTTTAGCTAAACCGGTTTTACTTTTTAACCAATATCTTCTTCATCACTTGTTTGAAGAAGCTTAGCAAAAATCCTACCGTTGCAGTTACAAAGTTTCCACTGAGGTTAACTTCAATCTGCTGGCTAAGCCGTTTTTTTTCAGGCATAGCCGAGAGATTACTTTGTTCATAGTGACAGTCTCTGCTTCAAGTATGGAAAAACAATATTACTTACGTATGGAAATGCACAGTAGTTGCACTTCCCAGGAAATTTGTTTGCCGTGTCCATACGTAAGTAATATTGTTCTTCTAAAGTTTAATTCATGTGATGAGTTTCTGTTGTAATATTTATTTACTTTTCTAACAGATGGTGGTCCAAAGAATCCTCCCATAAAGAAGGTCATGAATTTTTTAATCACGTTTTTTTTAGTGATTTCAACATTTTTAATTAGTTCAAATTGAACTTGAGAAGGCTTTGCCATTGTTCTTTGTTTCTGATGATTCAGGTAAAGAGACGTACCAGGAAAATGAAGTACATTTTGGTGAGAGGAGGAGTGATGAGTGGACTTGGAAAAGGAGCCGCTGCAAATCCACCCCCAACAGAGATTCTATTTGATTCATTTTTAATAATCTGTATTGCAGAAGAGGGAACCAACACTTTGGTTGACACAAAAGTATTCTCTGCCAATGCCATGATCAGCACTTTGATCAACAGCTTCAGTTTCCTTTATATACGTTAGGGTCTTGCCATGTTCATGTTCCAGCTCTGTGACAATTTTTTGTCTCAACGGTCTCTTCTCACAATTAGCATGAACCACGTAAATGTCTGGTAGAATCTCTTCATTGTACTCGTGGCCAGCAAGGTACTTGTTGATCCAAAACTGAGCGATTCCAACTTGCTCCGGATAAATGGGTAGATTCTCTGGATCCCAAAAAGCAGCTTTGGCACCATTTAGAAACTCATCACCAAGATGACTTAGTTCAGGAAGAAGAATGAGATTTTCAGGATTAGTTAACCATTTTTTACTCTGTTGGTCTAAGGAGAGAGCTTGAGAACCAGATGAAGTAGAACAAACCACAGTTAGAGCGGATGAGTAAGATGGCACCACTGCTTACTGAGCTTCGCCTTTGAAGGAGAGGTTAGGGGACTACCATGAAAGTGCAAGAACTGTGCAGGTTCATAAGTTATCTACTTGTGTGTTTTAACTTCATATGGTTATAATTTGAGTGAGTGTTTGAACAAAGCTTTTTAATTTTTGTTTAAGTGGTTCCGCATATTACTGACTCAATCCAAGAGTGGAAACTATATACCTTTGTATCTTTTCCAAGAGAATACCATACCCATAAACCTCAATTTTGTAATAATTAAAAAAAAAACCTTATACTTAGGTGTCACTTAATTAGATAGTCAATTACATTCAATTGAAAAATAAGTAGGTTCACATTCGATTTTTATATGTCGCTAGATACATTCGTTGGTCAAACTATATGATATGATGATATGATATAATATTTACGATAGAAACATTAATGATTGTTCCGCTATATATAATTACTATTTTATTTTCTTTCATTAAATAAAACCTACGGAATTACCATAAATGACTTATATATATATATATAACAATTAATGATTATAATAATAAATATTTGATAACAATTTATATCTCCTCCATCATTTTTTCTTTAATTTTATATTATTAAAATAAATTAAATAATCAAATTAGCTATAAAATTAAACTTTAGATTTTTCGTATATGTTATATTTTGAATTTAAAAAAAGGAGAATAAATTACTAAAACTATTAAAATTATTATGTTAAAAATTAAGGATCAATAATTTAAAATTTTATTATAAAAAGACACACATGATTTTAAAACCATATGAGTAAAGTATCATTCAATAATAAAACAAATATATATAGATTAAACTATATACCATATAAGACTACATAAATATTTTAATTTCAATGAATTTTCAAGAACATTTATAAATTATTAAATTATTAAATTTTTCACATTGATTTTTTTTGTTATCAATGATTTAAATATCTTAGTTCTTTTTTAATTTTATATTATTAAAAGATATTAAACAATTGATAATATGTTTTTTTTGGTATATAAAATACAAACCGAATGTATGTGATTTTATAAAAACCATAGTATTTGGATATGGTTTTAATTTATAACCGATTAAACTAAAACATGTAAATATTTATATATTTATAATGACGCATGAATATCTTTTTGTTACATGAGTTGAATTATAATTATAATTTTTAAATCACTTGAACTATAATTAACTATAAATTTACTGCAACTCGAGCTTCTTATTTTCTTAATTTTTTTGATCGTTTTGCTTTATTTAAACAGTAACTAAACTGAAGTAAAGATTATAAATTTGATGGACAAAAATTAGTTGAAATTGTTTACAACTTTTTTTTTATCTTTAAACAAACAGAATTGTGTTCAATCGAAGACATATTAATTTGATGAACACTAAATATGGAAAAATATAAAAAGTTTTCTTTCATGCTTATGTTTTATTTTTTTCAAAATTTAGAGGTTTGATATTAATTCGATAATTGATCATTTTATTAGATGATAGAAGCTTTTTCTATTATTTTATTTAAATATATAATATGACTCTATATATGATCGTAATATATATTTGTATAATATATAATACGATCTCAAACTAAATAATTATGTTTTTGGTATAAAACTGAATAATCTGAAAATCGATGGTATATAAACCAAATCGAACCAAAGTAAATATGGATTTAGAATAGTAGTTATATTTTAATAAACGAAATACCGAAAAATCGCACCGAACCAAAACCCGATGTTTGGATTGAACACCCTTAATCCAAATGAAACCGAACTATTGTTTAATTTTCCAAAACATAATAAAAATAAAAACTTCATCCCGCGCAAGGCGCGGGTCTTATTCTAGTTTAACATATTAAGCAAACAATGTGGTAAATTCTCTAACTTCATAATTTCAATTTAAGCAAAGAACCTAATATTCTAAATACGCAGACTCCGGATAGAGTTTAGATGTGGGTCTATATCATCTTTTATGTATGTTATCAAAAATTTATTCCAACTTTCAACTATATATATTGAATTTGGTTGTAACGTTTATTTTAGTAACTTTATGTTAAATTTGTGAACACTGTAAAATTCAGCAATATTAAACTTTCTATCGAAAAAGTTTATCTATTTTCTGAATAATATTTTTATCTAATAAAAGATCTCTACAGCTATGTGTTTGAATCTCTTATATTCTATGTAATTTATATGTCTATTGGTTTAATATAAAATTCAAGTTCATATTAATATTATAAATTTCAATATAAAAAAATAATACTATGATGGATTGGTTTTGATTAATGATTTAGAATATGGATGTATTGATAACCTTTCTATTTTACCTTATGTTTTATAAATTCCTTAGTCTCGTGATTATATATCTAATATATTAAAAGAGAAGTCATGACTCTTTTAATGTGTGATATTTAAAATGGATCATCTACTAGAATTTGTCACATTATATTATTCAATCATTGAATAGTAACCTTAAAATTAGTTACATATAATTTTGAGAAGTCACTTTCTTATGTGTCGCGCTCACATTAACTTTCACGATGGTTGATTACTATAATACCCCTAATGAATAAAAAAATATATTTAAATATTATTATTTTCTTTTCAAAATTTTCCAAATAACAATATAAAATAAAAAGGAAACATTTATAAAGTTTACAAAACCATTTAAAACAAAAATATAAGTATATAAAGATGTGGTTTCATAAAAAAGGAAAGTTCACAAAATAGTAATATTTAATTTAAATATATTTTAAATAACATAAAATATACTTTTGAAGTAATAAAATACTTCATCTCTATATCTTCTTAGATGAAAAACAATATTTGTATATAATGTGATTCCATAAAAAAATTTCACACAACTAATCTTGATATTAGAAAAAGAAATATTTTTTTCTTAACAAAAAAATAATTTTAAACAATAATATATATATATATATATATATATTCAAAGTAATTATATTTTTGGTATATATCTATCTATTTTATTAGATGATTACATAAAATAATTAAGTAACATAAACTGATATATGTTTAATTGAATTTTTTTTCTATAATTTGTATTTTTGAAGTATATATATATATTTTTTTTAGTATATTTATTTGACAATAATATGTCACAATACAACAAAACATATAAATTCTATTTTACTTATATAATATAATTTCTCAAAAACAATAAATTTCTTACTGCATATTTTAACATATATTAAAAACAAAAAAAAAAAATTTCATAATAAACATTTTTTGATTAAATAACTAAAATTATTTTATAATATTATAACACTATATAATTTAACGAAGTAGATATAATATATTTTAATTGTTAAAATTATATGTTTTCTTAATAATTCTTTTGATTTTTAATTTATTTTTTTATGTTTGTGGAACTTAATATAACCATAATCAAAATACTTAAGCAAATCAGAATCCTTATTTTTAAAATTATTTAAAATAAATTTCAGTTTTTCAACCAATCAATCTAAATATTGTAAATATTGAAATGTGTTCATAAGCTTCCAAAAATTTATTAGTTACTTATGTATGTAATTTAGAATCAGACAGTTTAGTTTTTACTTTTTTCTTTCTAAGCACAAAAAATTTTAAGTTATATATAATCTTACTAGATATACTTATATTTAGGATAAAAAAGATTATAGTTGAATTAAAAGAAATAGATACAATCTAATATATCCAAATGATAACTAAATCAACCGTAAAAACAATAAAATTGACAAAATATAACATATCTAAAATTATACATATAATTAAATTAATGCAATATGATTAATATAAATTATACCTACAAATTCTAAATTAATTTAAAATTTAAAGTAAATATCAATAAATTATTATAATATATTTATTTTATAAATATTTATATCCGTGCATGAGCACGGGAAAATCACCTAGTATATATATATATATATATATATATATATATATATATATATATATATATATATATATATCAATTTAGAAGTGAAAAAAATTGTTTAAAAAAATTGAAAACAAAATGTTTCTATAAAAATAAATGAAAACAAACACCTGCGCGGTTGCGCGGGTCGAGATCTAGTAATATATTAAAACAAAAGTCATTACTTGATTTCATGTGTGATTTTTTTAAAAATAAACTATTACTAGAAAGTCATATTACATTAACTCTCTAATAATCTTATCATTATTATATCTTATGAAAAATCATATCTATAATAACAAAGATACGCTTAACAATATGGTTTTGGTAAATTACCTCACACCTTCCAATTTAGTCATGCAAAGTATGTCAATAAATATAAGTTTAGAAATCTTTTATTAAATATGTCAATAATAGTTAAATGTATCCACAATACATTAACAAAAATCACAGATTCTTAATATGGAATATTTTATACCCTAAAAAAATTTACACACTATATATACTAGATAAATTTATTTCGATTTAAATTTTTAAATTATATTGTTTTAAAAAAAAATGTTTAAAAATTCCTTTTTAATAAAATTCTTTATAATATTAATTTATGGAGCTATAAATTTAGTTTTTAGCAAAAATTTATTCGAAGTTTATATTATCTTTCCAAATTAAAGTATACTAATATTTAATTAAGCTCTATTTATATTAATTTATCTAAAAATGAAATACTAATCTAACAAACAATAAAATATAGAAGAAGAAACAAACACATGTTTGAAAAACATGTATAATATAGAAAATTTGAAACAATCTATTTGATTAAAACACGTTTATATAATATTATTATGTTTGAAAAATACTATACATATCGTAAATATGTGATTACTATAATATATACCAATTTACAAGTGAAAACAAAATGTTTATATAACTAACTATAAACGACAATAAACACCCGTGCGGTTGCGCAGGTTAAAATCTAGTACATATATTAAAGGTAATAATATATGATTATATTATCATAAGATTTAATATACATACATGAGATTATATGTTATATGCCGGTGCGATTAATAACGAAAAGTTATGTTGGAGAGTTGTGTTTACACATGTCCTTTTGTTTAATTATTAAAAAGGACATCATTCTCTATCCATAATGCTCAAGAATCCTCAGACATGGCCTAGCTTCTCAGAGTTGGAAAAATTGATGACGCTGAAGATCTGCTTTCCAGACTTCAAGATCTCTTATGTTCCTAGACTTCAGAATGACGCTTCTTATTCTTTAGCTAAGTTAGCTATGTCATTTTATCGTAAGCTTGTGTACGTTGGTTGTTCTGTTCTGGTCTGGTTACCCAGACCACCTCAAGTCGTTTGAATACTTAACAGCCGTTTGATGTCAAAAAAAAAAAAAAAAGACACGAGTAAAGGTCTTTTCTTAAAACACACTACAACAAAAGAGTTATTACGGAAGGTCTGAGATTTCTTGTTCATGGAGGAAATCACCAAAAAAAAAGGTTAAAGGAGAATAAATCAATCGGTGGGATTGCATCTAAGCATGGATCAAAGTTAGTAGTTTTACCTTTTCTAGAAATGTGTTGGGATTGATTTAAGATAAATCTATTTATATCTTGGTGTTGAAGTAGATTAACACTATCTACTTAGACACAAAAAATATTAAATCTATATGTTTCTTATTATATACTTACACTAAATTAAAACATGACATCAGGCAACAATTTTACAATACTTGTAAATTTTTATTTTATAATGAATATCTAACACAATACATTAATTTGTTTAGAACATTAAGAAAAAATATTTGAACTTACAAATAATGACCTAGTCTTGCTTTAAAAGAAAGTAAATGATTTAAGTGGACACATTTTATAACCTTTCAACTTAATGAATCCCAAAAGCATACATTCAATCTTCATTCTCTTCTCTCACTCTAGGCACAGCCCCAAACTCTTTGACTAGAATCTCAGCCACCAACGGAACCAAATCCGTAACAGGAACACCCTTCTTATAAATCTCTCCAATGTGCGAGTCGCTTCCTACTCGTCCTCCAACGTACACGTCAGCACCCTCCACAGGCTTACCATTCTCGCCACGTGTCAAGCATCCCATGAATCCGATATCCGCCACTTGGACTTGTCCGCAAGTGTTGGGACATCCTGTCCAATGCATCCTCACAGGCTTTGGAACAGCTACGAGTCTCTCAACTTCTTCCGTCACTTTTAAGGCTCTCAGCTTCGTCTCGATTATAGCTTGTCCGCAAAACTGGCTTCCGGTACAAGCAACCAGACCTTTCATCAGGATCGATGGCTCGGGTGAGAACCGGTTCTTGAGGAACGGTTCTTGAAGCAGAGCTTCGGTTTTCGAAGTTTCCACGTTTGGGATGATGATGTTTTGCTCTACGGTGAGTCTGAGCTCGCCTGAACCGTAGGTGTCGGCTAATCGAGCAAGCTCGTCCATGTCATCTGCTTGTAGCCTACCGACCGGAACGTGAAGGCCAATGTAGCTTAGGCCTTCTTGTTTCTGAGGGTGGACTCCAAAATAGTCTCTCCTCTCCCATTGTTTGTTCACAAGATCCTCCGAAGACTCTCTCTCCAGTTTCCCACTTGGCATTCTCTTTTCCACTTCAGCTCTAAATCCTTCAATACCCTTTACATTTTATTTTGCAAACAAATCAACAACTTCGCAAACCAAAGTAAAAATTTGCAAGAATGGGTGAAAAAATCGGAGAGCCAAAATCTTTGAATATAAATTACATTTACATAGACCACAAATTTGTAAAAAAAGTATTTTTTTATTAAAATCTTTACTAGATCATCTAAGATTCTCAAAATTTCAGGGCCGGCTCTAGTGAGGAGTGAGTGTACTTACAAGTTCTTCGATGAGCCACATCATTCTTATCTTCTGTCGGTTTCCTCTGTTCCCAAGATCTCTGAAGGCTTCAAGAACAGCTTTGCAAAGTGGAACAACATCATCAGCAGGTACCCAAGCATCGAGAGGAATAGCTTCTTCGCATCTTTTGGCACTAAAGAATCCTCCCACAAGCAAATTGAATCCCAAGCGACCATCTTTATTGGCAGGCATGTAAGCTAGATCATTAATATGTGGATGCTCATAGAGATCATGACTCCCAACCACACACACATTCCACTTCCTTGGCCTGCAATAAAAACCTCTTTAGTAGATTCGTTCATTCACTCAACAACACAATCAAAAGACACAAAATCTAATCTTCTTACAAGTTGCTGAACTCCGGATTTCCAAGGGAATTGGCAGTGATGAACTGCGAGAGAAGGTTGTTGTAAGGTCTTGTATCAACTATCTCATCCGGATCAATCCCAGCAATAGGATTCCCAACAGGGTTCCTCACATTATCCATCCCACTCTGTAGACTCGTTAACCCAACTGAAGCAAGACCTTTCAAGATCTCAGGTACGTCAGGCAACACAACACCACGGATCTGCCAGTTTTGTCTTGTTGTCACGTCAGCACATCCATCTTCCCCGTACTTCCTAATCACACTCGCTAAGTACCGAGTCTGTGCACTTGTGGTCACACCATTCGGTAACTTCAACCTCATCATAAACTTACCATCTGCAAAAAAAAAAAAAAAAAAGAGTCAACAAGAAGCCTTTTGATTTCTAATAAAGAGGAAGAAGTCAACATACACTGATGCTTCCTGCGATGGAACAAGCCAAGCCACTTGAGTCTAACATCAATATCGTCTTTTGTCAACTTTTCGCTATCGATCTCTTCCATAGACTTCTTGGCGAGCTCTTCAATACCATTCTCCATGAACAGCTTCATTGGCTCACTCTCGATCTTCACCTTCTCTTGTGGGTTGATTCCTTTACGAAACTTCTCCTTGAGAATATAAAACCCATCTCTCAACTCTACTCTCGGCTCGAGCCGTTCGGCTTCTACGGTAGCTTCTGCGGGAGGAGCGGTCTGAGCGGCGACTATGACGGATCTTCTTGGTTTTGAAGGGAGGAGAGGAAGGGTGAAACGGAGAGAGAGGGAAGTCATGGTGGAGGAGGAGGAAGGAGGTGGTAAGAGGAGGTAGGATACGTGTGGCCATTTTTGTAGAAGGAAGAGATGAGCTTTTGAGCGAGCCAAAGGGTCAAGTTTCTTCTCATCATCACCTGTTGTGAGGAGGAAACAGACACTTCTCCGATTTTTTTTTCTTCTCTATCTTTTTTTTCTTCTTCTAATTATAAACTAGATTTTAATACAAAAATATTTTAAATTATATAATAAAATTTATCTATAAATAAGTATAATTTGATTTTGTATGCTATCCAATTTTATAATAATTTTTATGTGACTTATAATATTATTGATATAAAATTTATAAATTTTTATTTTTGTAACAATTTTTAAAAACGTTATTATGTAAGATTACCAATTTCTATATTTTGTTTTATTTCTAAATTTGAAATCTATGTAAAAATTAATTAAGTTGGACTTACATAATACATAACTTTTTTTTGGGATATTGTTAAAACTATTTTACATAATTTTAATTTTTTGTTTATAAATTAAAAATGAATTAAAGTTTTAATTCTATTTTATGATAGCTAAAATTTTAATCAAATAATTTTTGAAACAATATCTTAAAAAAGATTCTAAAAGATTTTTAAAAGATTTTGTTAGAATTTTATTAAAACAATTTATTTGTATTTCAAACAAAAATTAAAGATATGAAAAGATATTATAATGTTATGTAAAATTTTATAAAACTCTAGAGATGGTCTAAACTAAAATATCACACATGAAATGAATCATGACTTCTCTTTTAATATAATAGATACTGAAATCAATTTTAAATTTGAATTTAATGAAACTGATTATTTTCACAATTTCTTGATAGAGGCAGCTTTGACTTCGAACAAAACTTAGCGGTACTTGTTTCGTATTCGAATTGTATTTTTTTTTTCTATTATCTCCATCTTCTAACATCTATCATAAAGGTTTATCTAAATTCTTTACATTCCTCTCTCTCTCTAAACACAAAAGTTTTTCTCTTCTCTCGTCGCTTCCCATCAAATCTTCGCTACGCATCCACTAGAAAATTAAGAATCCCTACATTTTTACGGTGGTTATTACAAATTTACTGATAAAAATAGTAAATCGGTAGTGGCTCTTCTAGCTTTTATAATGTTCACAACGTAACGTACGACTTCTCAGGATGTCTAAGAAACAAATATAAGAAAGACATTTCCCGGTTCGGTCCAAACCGAAATCATCCAAATTATTCTCCACCGCTATTTCACGTGTGGCTTCCACGCTCCCTCATCTCTCCTACAATTAAACAAGAAGATTGGGCTACACCGAATAATATTTGTTTTGTTTTGAGCCTTAACTATTCTTCCACTAGAAACAGTATCAAGGGACAAGCTGGTGCAACAAGAATGGGGCACATGCATCTATAATATTTTTAATAATAATTATTGAGTATGTAAATGTTTATCAAAATCACTAGTTGAGATGATTCAATACTTTTGTTCATCCCTTTGATGTCCAGGTTCGATTCCACTTTGTCAATTCTAAATGTTGTACCAGCTATGCACCCACTAGAAAATTATCCTGAATTTGCCCCTGAACTTCAACCCTCTCATGCTCAAAATTGTTTCTTTGGTTGGTGTTTAGTTCTTAGATGGAAAAAACTTTAGTTAGGACGTGGGCAACAATACATTAAATTCATATGCTAGTAGTTTCAAAATTTCAGTGTAGTGGGAGCTATATTGATCGTATGTGGACTAAATGTTGTGATATGAAAAAGAGAATAAAGATGAAGAGAAAGATGAGTGGATTAATTCTATGGGAGAAAATCAAATAACAAATTGTGTAATTACTAACCAATGTGTAATTTATCATTGATTTAGGTAAGTTAGTATGAAAAGATTTATTTGTTCAGTCTAATAATATTTTGTATGTATGCATATATATATATATATGAATTGGAAAAATTGGATCTAGAGCAGCAGCCTCTATTCAAAAACGCGTCCGAAAACTCGGCCGGATAGTCGCTCAACGGTAAGTCACCGTAGTTAATAGATAGTAATAGTCATGGTTAGGCGGTAGGCTGTATAATGTCAGAGTTATCCGGCTAAATAAAAAATTGCCAAATAATTTAGCTTAATCGAGTTAACTCAATCCAGAAAACTTATGAATTTCTGAATATCAAGTTTAATTTCAGAGTTTCTGTCTTAGATCTGATAAATGTGCAGCTAAATCCATAAAATATGTAAAAACAGTGAAATCATGCAAACAAAATTTAAGAACACTGTTGTTAAGGTTTTATAAGTGCAATGAATAATGTTGTGTCACACTGCACATCAAATGTCTGACTGGGAAGGAGTTACACATGATGCCACACTGTTCATACTTTCAGATTCTTCACTACAAAGTAGGGGTAGGACGGATCCAGATATCCAGAAAATGTGAAGTATCCGGATCCGGATTCGTCGAATCCGTGATTTTAGTATCCGGATTCAGATTCGTGTCTTCCGGATATCCGGACTCCGGATATCCGTCTAGATATTATGATATCTACGGGTATCCGGATTCGGATTCGGATCCGTAAAAATAATTAAAAATTAAAAAAAAAAATCAAAATTCTAAAAAATACATAAACTAAATATTTAAGCATAATTTATGAATATATATATATATATATATATATGACATAATATTATTAATATAAAATTAGAATATTATTAAACTTATTTTATGTATAAATATTAATATATCAGCTATAATTAATAATAAAATAAAAATTTGATATATTTTTTAAAAATACGGATCTGAATCAGGATATCCGGACCTAAAAATTAAGATATTCAGATTCGGTTTGCACGGATCCGAGATTTTACTATCCGGATTTGGATCCGGACACCCCCAAATATCCTAATTTCGGAGTGAATCCGGAGCGGTTCTCGGATCAAATCCGGATCCCGGATAAAAGTCCATGCCCTAATACAAAGGTAGTTGTCCTGCCCAATAATCATCATATGCTACAGCCTATTTGCAATGTCTTTGAAAGCATTGTCCATACAAGACAGTTCTCCAATATTTTGGTTCAATAGTGTGCTCCCTAATGTCTGAGGGGTCTCCTTGTTCAATAAGAAGAGGAAATTGGTCATTGCTCTTGTTCTTATTCTAATAAACAGATTAGTGAAATTAGGCCTAGGCATTTTATCTACCCGTCGAAACCAACCTAAGAAAACTCGTTCGGGACGGATCCGGATAATGCCATATTATCGCATTGGGTCTTGTTGTGGAGGACCCACATGTCTTGAAATCGACCCGACCTGATCCAAACCTGAGACTCGATGGAATATCCAAAATATCTGGAATTTCTAGTATATACTAGGTACACATTTTGGTATTTCACTATTTTTGGTATTATGGATATTATTTTTGGGTTTGGGTTTTCGGGTATAGTTTTGGATTCGAGTTTTCGGGTATAGTTTTGGATAAATTTTAGATTTTCGAAAATATAATTTGGGTAATCTAATATAATTTTTGGTATTTTGCATTTCTTCAGATTAGATTTTGGATATTTCTAATTATTTTTTGGGTTTTCGTATATTTTCCCGTCTTTTAATCCTTTTCGGATTCTAAATACCCAAACCGACTCGAAATAAACAGTTCCTAGAAAAATAGACATGAACCAACCCAGACTTGACACGTTCCAAACCAAACCGGAACCAAAAAATTCCAAGTCTAGATATTTAAGACCCGAGGGATCCGGATCCAATAAGACCCAATCTGAGGACCCAAATGCATGCCTAAAATGAAATTTGCATTCTATATGATGTTAAAGAAAATCTACTCAAAAAAAGTATTTTGGTTAGAATCATGATGATTCTTGAGTGAGTTGTTTTATTTTTGGTACATATGAGAGGCGGCCCTTGGGCCAAGCCAATGAAGCATGGGCTTTCGGCCGCCAATAAATAAGTAATTAATCGGCCACAATTTTACCAAAGGTATTTGTTCGACACTTTCCAAGTGCATAAATATTGTTTTCAGTCTTTTTTTATTTAGAGCTTGTGGCTTTCAAAAGTCTAGAACCACGTTCAGAAGAGGAATGATTGGAAATCCATTCAAGGGGGAGATGCTTTAATTGGTTTTAAGAAAAGAAAGATATAAACAGCATAAGCAATTATTGGTTTTGCAAAACGTTTGTTTTGGTTATTAAGAAAATAAAAGGTGCAACTGGCTTATAAATATACTTAACATTTGATAGCTTAGACTTAGAGATACATTTTTATTCATACTGGCAATCATGTTATTATGATATCAATATGTTTTGTCCATCATTAGAAAAAAATCTAAGAGAATCAATTTGGTTTCTTGGAGAATAGGCGCACCGAAAAACCGACAACCTGAGCCCATTGCTTCAGCTTCTGCTTCATTGTCTTCTGATCATCACCTTTTCAGATATATCAAATAAAGATGATATCAAAACAAAACAAAACACAAAAACAAAAACAAAAAAAATATATTCATAAGTTTTGGCCTGGATGTTTTATGAGTGGAACGCTTGTGTGAAAAAACTAACAAAGAGCATGCTCACACCTGGGACTAGTTGACCATTAAGGTGACAACCACAAAAAAAAGAACAACAGACTCCATACTTTGAATTCACATACCTTTGTTGACAATAGTTGTGGTGCTAGAGCTGCTGCGTTCCGATGCGGATGACGAAGTCCGGGACAAATGGTTACTATATTGTCTTTGAACAGCGCAGTACAAATCTAGAGCTGGGAGTGTATCGCTGAGCCTTTGAGTCAGATCAGGAGAATCTGGCTCAAAACCAAACCCAAGCTCGATAAAACCTTTAAGCTCTTCGAGATCGTCGTTTGTGACGCTCTTGCTGTGATTAATGAGATCTACTCGTCGTTTCTTTTTCTTCTGCAGCCAAGCCTTGTTGCGGTTCACATCATGAGACCATGAGTTCTGCTTGGTAAGATCCCTCGGTGGATGTGGTGCATTGTGACTTGACATTGTAGGGGTGAGGTTTTTGATTGTGTACGAATCACTTTAAATAGGCAAGACAACTAATATCGACCCAAAAGTGACAGTTTAATTCGAATAGATTCCCTCAAAATATTTATATAAAATTTACCCAATTTTATCCCTTTTCCTTAGATGAATCATGTTAAAAACTTAAGACACTATTTTTGGGACTGTATTAGTATTCATAAAAAAGATTTTGGAGTACATCCTACTACTAAATGTATCAACTGTATTTCTAGATTATGTTACCATTAGTAAGAATTCTTATCTGTAAATAACGTAGATGAGGACAAATCTTAAATTTCAATAGATTTTATATGACCAATACAATGAATTTTTTTTGAACTACTAGGCCAAGCTCGTGTCTGCGTTACGCGTGGACTATTTAGTTATATTACTTTTCTTTTAATTAAGTACTAATAATATTATTTGATTTGTTTCTAAAAACCTACAAATTTTGAATTTGGGAAGTAGCGAGAAATTTTCTTACCTTAGGTGTTGATATTTTATTCAGCATGCATCATATTTCCAACGTCATCAAGCCTCTGACCAGTGTCATTATATGCAAGACCATGTTGGTCTCGTAGAACTCTATGTGCATCAGAAACTAGCATAATCAGATTAACCATATTGTAGTTTCGAGTAGAGTGTTGATCGATGCTTGAGTAGTGTTAATCGAAGCTTCTTCTCGACTGGTGTGTTTGATAATGCTGGAGTGTCGATCGACACTTGCTTCTTGGACTTACATATCAAACGTTCCAACACATCTAGCTCCTTGTTTGAAAGGTCCAAAAACTAATTTTCTTGTTGTTTCTGATATTGTAAGGTATGCACCTGAAACATGAAAAAATGTAACTAAAAATAAATTCTTAACAAAATCTTACATCTAGTTTACTGGTGATTAGTGTCTCTGAAATTTCAAAGATGTAATACTATATTTAGGAATCAAATCCACAAAGATTCTATAGTTCACACAATAGACTATTAGTTTCATATTAAGCTAACTCAATAATAGAAAGCAATAAACAAAGCAATAAAAAGATCGACTGTAAAAAAAATGAGAAAAGCGTTGGATCTAGAGAAATCAGACATGCAATTCAGAAATGTGAATTCATAAAATTAAGACAAGCTTTAGTTCCAGATCTGAGTTCACTAAATTCCTAGACCAAATCTCTTTGTGAATAGGTGTTTAGCTCATGCAAGGTTCAGTTCAAGTAATCAGTAACACTTTCGTGTCTATCAACTATCCTATGATCAAGATTCTAGTTAACTACTATAGAAACTAACATTAACAACAATCCTGATGAAGAATTCAATAGACACCCTACCAATTCTATCAATTAGCAATTCATCATAGACCCTAAAAATCTCACATCTAACAAGTGAATTACTTAAACATGATCACAGAAAACATGATCACAGAAAACATAATCAAAGACAGAATAGATTGCATAAATAGAATAAAAAACCGAAGATCAAAGAAGATTATGAAAACGTAGACTATATAATTATTAAGAAAACATAATATAGGGTAAAAACTTGACTTGAAACTCTTGTGAAAATATTGAAAAATTCAAGGCACTTGTGAAATTTCTTGAAACATCGTTATAAACATCGGTTTTTGGACTTGGATGGGTGTCGACCTCACCATAGTGAAAGATTGACTCCAACTTCAACTTCTCATCATCAAAACTCTCAAAGCTCCAGATAATTCCATCATCTCCACAATACTTTAAATCATACATGACCTATAAAGATTCTAAAAACGACTTGAAACATAATATAAAGACTCTAAAAATGGACTTATATTATAGTCAAAAACCAGTAACAGCCATGATATATCACCCCTTACTTGAAGGACTTTTATAGCGATTCAGAACCTTGACAAGTTCATGAATATTTCCCTGGGGATGAACGAGGTCCTCTTCTCATACTTTTTTCTCCTCTCAATGGCGGTGAGGAGAGATTCTTTCTCCATCCACAGAGTGGTTGTTTTATCGTGGAGGAGTTTTCCAAATTAGGTAGAAAAGTATGCCTTTAAGAAGAAGTGGAGTGGAATATATGCTTTTATGTTTCTTCTTGGCTTTATCACTTTCTGGAATTTTTTTGTAGGTATAGGTCATGTATTTTCCTTTTGTTACATGCACATGTGAACTGACTTATTTTTCCGTTTACACAGGCGTCTCGTATCTAAAGGTAATGAGGTTGTTCTTCCGGCGTGTAGTCTTCTTCTTGGACGACTGGAAGGAGTGGCTGGAGCGTAACAGCCTTTTGGGTAAAAAACACAACACGAAACGTAATGAAGAAGAACAACTTTTGTTTTATTTCAAAATGTTTTCGACTTGAATACAAACGTGACTTCACACATCATTATATACATCTCCTGGATCTTATCCTTCCAGTCAAAAATCAGCACATGACCGCACAGCTAGCCAGACAATCGAATCTATTTGTTGTAAAGAGATTGTGAGCTGGCCTTGACGTACAACCTTCACGCCAAAGATGTGACTTCAACACTGCAGTAGAACATGACAAACTCTATTCTTTGGGCTTCAAACTCTGTCTTCTGTCACTTGTTTGGGCTTCCACCGTAGGCCCATTATCAGCATGGCCTTTACTCCCCCTCAAACTTGGCGCAGGAGGCACGGAAACTCCAAGTTTGCTTCGCCATTTGAAGAATGCCTGTTGCGCCATAGGTTTGGTAAAGATATCTGCAACTTGCAGTGTTGCTGGTATGTGCTTGACTTCAAGAGACTTAAGCGCTACCCTTTCACGGACATAGTGATAGTCAATGTTGAAATACTTCGTCCTCTTGTGGAACATTGGATTAGCCATCAAGCACACTGCAGTAAGTTATCACACATCAAAAGAAGAGTTACTCTCTGATTAAGACCCATTATCTTGAGATGATTCTGCAATCAAACAATCTCTGATGCTGCAGCAGACATTGTCGATATTCTGCATCTGTAGAAGACTTAGAAACCGTGTCATGTCTCTTAGCTGACCATGAGATCACATTAGAACCAAGCATTGTACAGAATCCTCATGTGGAACGTCTTGTTTGCTTGCATCATGTCCAGTCTGAATCACAGTGTGTAGAATTTGTGTTTGCAGTGATACTTATCCCCATATCATAAGTACCTTTGACATAGCGAAGTATACGCTTCAACAAACCAAAGTCAGAGACACTAGGTTGATGCATTTTCTGACAGATGTAATTAACAGAAAAATGCAAGTCTGGCCTTGTCAAAGTGAGATACTGTAACTTTCCTGCAAGACTCCGGAAGTAAAATGGATCAGCAAATAGTTCATCATGACCTGAGAGATTTTCAAGCTTCATAGGTAAAGGCGTTGGCATTGGCGCTCAATCTCTCATTCCTACAGCAACCAACAAGTCTTGAGCATATTTAGACTGATTTAGGAACAAACCACCTTCACACTGATGCACTTGTATACCAAGAAAATAGTGAAGCATGCCCATATCCTTCATTCTAAACACAGACGACAGCTGCTCTAATAGTTTACCCAAAAAGATGTCACTGTTACCTATCAAAATCATATCATCAACATACAGAAGAAGGTATATCACGTCTGTACCTTGATGATAGATAAACAGTGAAGGATCAGGGAAGCTACACTCAACCCAAACCGAAGAAGGAAATTGCTAAATTTGTCAAACCAAGCTCGTAGTGCTTGTTTTAAACCGTAAACAGCCTTTTTCAACCTCCAAACATGATCAGGCTTGTCTGCATCTTCAAACCCTGGTGGTTGTCTCATGAACACATTTTCTTTCAAATCTCAATGTAAAAATGCGTTTTGCACATCCAGTTGCTTAAGCTGCAACTTCTTTGTAACTGCAATATGTAGTACTGTTCGAATGGTAGCAATACGAACCACCGAACTAAATGTTTCCAAGAACTTTAACCCTTCTTCTTGTTCATTACCCCTGGCCACTAAACGTGCATGAAGTAATTTACCTTGTGCATTTAGTTTCCTCTTGTAAATCCAACCACAGTTCAACGGATTTTGTCCAATCTTCTGGTGGAACCAACTCAAACGTATCAGTTTCTTTCATGTTATCCACTTCAACCCCCATTGCTGTTGTCCAACGTGGATCCTTAAGAGCTGCTTTAAAACTTCCTGGTTCTGGATGATCAGTTTTGATGGTGAGTAAAGGATATCTTGGATTCGGTTTGACTATACATGAATCTTCTTGGAGTAAGCAGAGTCACCTTCTGCATTCCCATGAGATGCCTTTGACTCATTTGAATGATGAGACTCTTGACTCTGAACACCTGCAGACTGAGTTGGTGTGTGTGTCACAATGAACCGTGCAGGTAAATCTTCTGTGACCTTTTGGAAAGAACTGGATTCCTCTGTCTGATGACCAGGCCGAAGATTGACTAAACGCCAAGAATTTAACAGAGTGGAATCAGTTGGAGGATGAAAACGACTATAGATGTCTGCAAAAGGGTATTGACTTTCATCAAACAGAACATGTCTTGAGATAAAAACCTTCCCTGTTGGTGGATACATACATCTATACCCTTTGTACTTTTCGTTGTACCCCAAAAACACACAAACAAGAGACTTCGGATCCAGTTTGTTCTGCATGTGGCCTCAAGTATGGATAGCATTTACAGCCAAACACACGCAGAGATGTGTAAACTGGAGCTTTCTCATTCAACTTCTCATACGCACTCTTGTTGTCTTCAAGAACAGACGAGGGTAGCATATTTCCAAGAAAAGTAGCCGTGAAGAATGCCTCAACCCACAACTTCTGTGGCACTTTACTTCAAACATCAACGGGATTCCCACTTCTGTTATATGCATATGCTTTCTCTTAGAGATACCATTCTGCTGTGGCGTGTGAGGACACAAAATCAGCTGTTTTATCCTGTGATCTGCAAGATGTTGAAGAAACTTTTGACTGAAAAACTCTCCTCCTCCATCACACTGAAACTGACCAATCTTGTGTTTGTATTGATTCTCGACAAGACTTTGAAAATGAACAAACACTAAGAAGAAATCAGACTTGAGCTTCAAGAGATAAAACCATGTGAATCTTGAATAATTGTCAACAAAGATCAAATAATATTTGAATCCTTGTAAGGACACAACAAGACTAGGTCCCCACAAGTCATAGTGAATCCTCTGTAAAGGATGATGTGAAACAGAATCTGAATCTAAAAACAGCAGTTTTGAGCTTTTGCCTAAATAACAAGCATCACAACACAGACTTGTGCTTGTATTATTCATTACTATGGCTGAACTTCTAGATAGTTTCTGAAGAACATCCTTGTGTGTATGACCCAGCCGTTTATGCCATACAACATCACCTATTGCTTGCTGCCTTGTTGAGTAGAAAGCTTTGAATCTTGTGGCCTTCAGCACATACAGGTCTTTATGACTGCTTCCTTGTGTGATCACCTTCCTTGTTGCTTTGTCCTTAACACAGACATAATCAACATCGAATGTAAACTCACAAGGATAATCATCAGTTAGCTTTGACACAGACAAGAGAGACTTTGTTATTCAGAACATCATTTAAAGGCAAAGTACCTTGAGATGTTTGCAGAGAAAGAGATCCAACATGAGTGATAGGTAAATAATCACCATTACCAACAATCGCTTGGTCATTACCTAGATATGCCTCGGATGACTGGAGCTGAGCTGCGTTGTTGGTGATATGAGTAGAGGCTGCAGAATCTGGATACCATTCCTGACCTGTTGACTGTTCCTGATCTGAGAATTTCATGGTGGAGAGTGCAGTATGCATTGAGTCTGGAGACTGGTAGTTCTGGTCAAATCTGTTGTAACACTTGGTAGCTATATGACCATACCTTCCACATATCTGACACACCGGCCTTGTGTTGTTGTTGTTTGAACCAGAACTGCAAACTGTGGTTGAAATCCTCTCCCTCTCGTAGAGTAGTTGCTTCTGCCTCTGTAACCTCCTCTTCCTCAGCCTCTTGTATAGGAACTATGACTTGTATGAAAGGCCAAGTGAGGAGTAGCTTCTGTGGTCTGAGTATACACTTTTAACTTAGCATCAAAGGCAACGAGTTTAAAAACTACATCTTAAAAACTCATCTGTTGAACAGGGTCCATTGAGAGCTCAATAACCGTACTTATGGACTTGTATTCTTTATCCAAACCACTCAATGCTCTATAAATCATCTCTTGTTCGCTACCAGGACACCCTATTGAGTCTAACTTATCACAAACTAAATCTCCTAGGTATTCTGTCATTGACTTCTGACCTTTAGACATACCTTGAAGTTTTCTTTGAAGATCAAGCTTGCGTGTGGCTGAGACTTTGTTGTATTTTTGACCCAGACTCGACCAAACTTCCTGAGCTGAGTGCAAACCGTAGACAGAACGAAACGCCTCTTTGGACAACGAACCAAACAGCCAAGCCATCACCAACTAATCTTTGTGCATCCATCGAGTAAACTTCGGATTTGCTTCTTCGGTAACAACATCTCTGTTTCTCGTCGTGACTGTTGGTGGTGGCCGAACTGTAGATCCATTGAGGAAACCAAGCAACGACTGACTGGAAAGGAAAGACTCGAACTGCGTCTTCCAGAGAAGATAGTTCGAGGATGTGAGCTTCAGAGTAATACTCAAAGACAGAGTAGACAAAGTTTCTGAAGGCTCTTCCATTGTTCTGATACCATAAAGAACACAACCAGAAACGTAATGAAGAAGAACAACTTTTGTTTTATTTCAAAATGTTTTCAACTTGAATACAAACGTGACTTCACACATCATTATATACATCTCATGGATCTTATCCTTCCAGTCAAACATCAGCACATGACCGCACAGCTGGCCAGACAATCGAATTTGTTCGTTGTAACGAGATTGTGAACTAGCCTTGACGTACAATCTTCACGCCAAAGTTGTGACTTCAACACTGCAGTAGAACAGGACAAACTCTGTTCTTTGGGCTTCAAACTCTGTCCTCTATCATTTGTTTGGGCTTCCACCGTAGGCCCATTATCAGCCTGACCTTTATTGGGTGAGTTACTATCTCTTAATTCTACGCAGTTTCTCATATGTCGTTTTGATCTTATCATGTAATATGTAAGCTATGCCTTGACTGCTTACAAGAAAGCTATGGAAGCAATGTCTACCAAGAAAAAATCTTCACGCCGGATTGTCTCTGAAGACGAAGTGATGATAACGGGAAGACAGAAAGCTTATCAGGGACTGGTGCTGGTAAAGTCTGTTTGGGACTGGCAAAGTGTTTTAAACGGTGAAGGATTTGTGCCACTAACTAAGCCTTGTGTGTTGACGTATCTGTTGAGGTGTAGTGTTAATGATAATAGTAATAATCTTTATGGGATGAAAGAATATGAAACGATTCTTTATAGAGGTGTATAACTTGAGAGAAGAAATTGAAGGCCTGTTTACCCCTAGAAATCAACAATGATTTTTAGTAAAAAGGGGAATTATTCTCTTTCTCCATGGCTATTTTATGAATCTGTCATAATGTTCTTAGAACAGTAACAACGAGTAAGCATAACAATTAAAATTTTCAAATGAGATACAGATAGATAGAACAGATCTTTTAAGATCTCTATTTTATTTTCTTTTGGCATCGCAATGATGATGAATGGAGGTACATCGAGTGCTATCACGTCGTTAATGCCACCGTCTTGCAAATGGGGCAGAGGTTCTTGAGCATGACCCATTGTTTGATACAGTCCTTGTGGAATTCATGGCCACATTCCAAGGTCCCAAGATCATCACCTTCTGCATACTCTTCCTGTCATAACAGATGCATGATTAATGTATAATAAATAGTTAAAGAAGGTTACAGGAGGCAGACACAAACTTGAAGTTCATAGTTAAATACCTGGCAAATACAGCACGGCTCTAGATGCAACTTAGCAGAAGAAGATGTACATTTGTGTTGTTTCATTGTCTTCAATATGACATCTTCCCTAAGCCCAGTGCTCACATCTCCTATGCGTTCCCCAAGTGCCAATAGCTCCTATACATTCATTCCCACACGATATTGGCAAATGGGAAGATTGCGATATTAAAAAAAAAAGGACCATAAGTATTCACCTCGTACGACATGTTGTCAACATCAAGGCGCATTTCCCGATGCCTATCGTGCATTTCAGCCATGCTCTGGAAGATAAGTGGATCAAACACCATGTAATCCTATGGAGTTGGAAAAAAAAAACGGAAGATCAGCTACATAAAATAGAAAGTGTTTAGTAACTCACTAGTGCCTAATATTGAGTTCATAATGTGAGACCTATAATACTTTAAAACTGTGACACACTGCAGCTATTAAAGACGTCAGAGACTTGATCGCAAGAAACTATGGCTTAAAGGTTTTATTTCTTGGCATGGCTTTTTCGCATCAGGACACAGACTCATTAACTAATATTAACAGATACGATCGTTTAAAATCACCACTTTGTGTCGAAATCATACCTCAATTCGTAAATTCTCTCCTCTTCTCATGGCCGTTAACACCTGACGTATCTGCAAACAAAAAGACAGAACAAGTGCGACCCAACTATTAACATTCTTATCGAAAATGCACAAAACTAAATTACGTGTACAAGTTGCTACGGAGGTTTATAAACAATATCAAGAATAATCGTGACACGCCATGAGCAGCAGAAGGCTACGGTTATATCATCTAATAAGGAAAGTGGTATCTAGAAAACAAACATTTCCAAAACCGTAACACATCAAAAGGTTTGCAAATGAAAGTAAAATCAGAATGCATAGCTCTTTAGATTAGAGCTCACTAGCCAAAATGCTTTCCAGCAGAGCCCTTTTAGATTTTTTATTAACCAAAAAAGTGATATATCTCATAGTCTTGCGACTTTGGATCCAAAGAAATACAATTTCGACCAACTTATACATTCAAGTCTAAAAATTCTTGATCAATAATCTGCCCCTACCTAGCCTTACTTCAAAAGAAAATAACACCTCAAAGAAACCAAGCACGAATCAGTTTTTTAACTCTACCTATATGAAGTTAGATCATAAAATTTGAGAGTACAAAACCAAATAATATGACACCTAAGAGTTATGTACTCAGGATATTAAAATTTTCCACAGAAAATCACAAGAAAAAACCTCAAAACAAAGAGAAGACCAACTAAACTAACAACCCTGAGTTTCAAATTAGACACACATAACATAACATACTAAAAACCATCACACCAACCCATATCTGCATACTCTCGAGATTCTTTTGTGGGAAGGATATAACTATCTTACAATTAGGCAGTTAAGAAGATACTACAAAGATTCATTTATAGCAATACTAATTAATAAGTAAAGAAGAGCAGAGTATTTTAAATACCTCAGAGATGAGGTGATTCCTTCCATCACTGTCAGCAGCTAAGCTCCTCCCTAAGTGACGCAAGTGGAGAAGCTCATTATGCCTCTCAGACAACAGCCCTGATCTTCTTTGCCGCGAGCGATGGCTCCGACCATTAGAACTAGACGGCATTGCAGCCTCATTTGTGGGCAGTAAAGGAAGAGATGCACCGTGACTAGTAGATTGAGATTCAATACTAGGAAACAAAGACCACGGAGAAAGTTCTGATGGATTATGCAGCGGGGCACTCTGAGGAGGAATCCACGCGGGACTGAGCTGCTGCTGATGCGCATGAACAGCTGAACTCGGCCCTGATCGAGAAACAAAGGGAGAATCTATAGATGAAGCAGGGTTTCCACGAGAGAAGCTCCAAATAGATTGATCATGCACAGGGTTTCTCATGTCACTTGCAGGTGCTCCAAACATGGGCTGCTGCTGCTCTGGATTGCTTCTCGGTGTTTCCCACTGTGGTGCAGGCATCCCAATACCCGAAGAAGTGCTTGCTCTTGAACTGAAAGAAGTGTCCCATGCAAATTGGGGTATGTTTCTTGTCAAAGCAGGGAGATGGACTGGATTTGTCTGATTCTCACCACTGCTTGAGCCACTTGTGAATCTCACATCCGGAGGATCTACGAAAGGAGAGTTTAATGGTAAACTCTGTTGCAAAGATCCAGTGGGACGCATAGAACCTCCACTATGAGATAAGCTGAATCCTAAAGACTCATGAGGCTGCCTCGGATTTAATCTTCTGCCAGGTCTAGATGAAGTGTCAGCGTTTCTTAAAGTATGAAAAGCAGCTCTTCCACCACCAGATCCAAACATTTGTTCTGTCCGATCAAAATGATTTGGAGAGCTTTGTGAGGGTGTAGCCAAACTCAAACTACTTGAAGCACCGTAATGAGAAAGACCTCCATGCGAAGCACCATGTTCAGTCTGGAAAACGCAGTCAGGACTAGGAGTAGGAGCTGCAGCTTCAAGAGCCTTTCTTTTGCAGGAGGAACCCCAACCATCCAAAGAAGATGCCGCCGGGCCACTGCTGCTCTCTCCAGTGGCCTGAACTGAACTTCCTAAGGAACTCCCATGACTGAAAACGAGCCCGGAAGTATGTGTACCATAGTCATCGCTGTCCATGTCCATGCTCATATTTACATTAGAGCTTGAACCGCGCAAGAAAGTGGGTCCGTTTCTGACAGCATGAACCCCTCCATGAAGCATCAGACCTAACTGTCTTCCATCTTGTTGCAGCTGGTGATTTGTCTTGTATTCGACCTGATCAGATGGCCCTGACACGGAGCTGGATTCTCCAGGCCTCCACCAGTTATGAGAAGAACTAGGACTTGCGTAAGTTGGTCTCCCTGAAGGAGTACTACTACTGACTGGAAATTCATTGTCCTCTTGATTCATCATGGTCTCTGTCCCCCTATAGACCGATTCATTATCTCCCTGATTCAATTCAGTGGATGAACCACCACCACCAGTATTCTGCTGCCCTTGATGCATTGGATTCATAAAACAAGTAATACTCGTTCAAAAGTTACAAGGACTTTGAGGAGACCTAACAGAAGCAGACAAGAAAATAAATAAGCATGTGAACTTGTAAGAAGAGTAACAAACACAAGTGAAATCATTACCATCACAGGCTTTGCTCAGGCTCCAAGTATAGCTTCTGCATTTATGTTTCACAAATAAATTCATATTAACAACTTCACATAAAAAAAACATCAAATAACTTTGTGTGGGATTAACATTTGAGCATCTACACATAAAAACATGATCTTGGCAGTTAAACTTTGTAATATTTGAGCATCTATCTACACATACATAAGCATTTCCACAAAGATAAAGAAATCACATCTCATATTCAAGAACACATTTCTGATTCAATTATCAAACATATCGAGTTAATTACAAAACCAAATCTCCAATTAGAGAAATGAAAATTGAAATTGAAATCCGGATCTGCCCCCAAACAATTGAAAATGCATCAAATCAAGAACGATCTAAACAATTAAAGAAGGAAAATTAGAGAAGATTGAGAGAAATGGTACCCAGAAAAATCCCTAGAGAGAGCAGACCTAAAGGGTTGAGAGATTGGTGGGTCTCGAGAGCAATCTTGCTTGATGGGTTGTCCTCTTTTTTTTTTTAATTTTGTGGGTGTGGTGGTTGTCTTTTTCCTATGCACGATTCTTAAGGCTTTTCTTCGACTTTGTTTTCCCCGGAAAATTGCTTATTAATTTCTCCGTAGACAGAAATGAGAAAAAAAGAATAAAATTATTTGAAAAATTGAGGAGATAAGCATTGGTTTAGGCAAGGAGAGGATTAAGAGACGTACAGAATTCATGTGACTTTTGTTTTCAAAAAAGAAAGTAATCTATATTTTTTCTAGAGTTATTGCAATTAAGTTTTGAAAGATTATGATGTATAAAAAAAATCTGAAGATATATGATTTAATAATTAAAAATATGGTGCTATGTAGCAAACTAGTAATGAATGATTCTGCCAGTATTTAGTGTAATAACGTCACTTGTCTGACTTGCCTCAGTGATATCTTCTTTCTTTCTAGATTTTTTACTGTCATTTAATATTTTATTAATGAAAACAAATATTACATAAATAGACCACCAAAAGGTAACTAAAATCTACAGCAAGAAAAAATAAAATAAAACAAGAACTCAAAAAAAATCAAAGGTCGACGGTTCAAGAACATACAAAACATAGCATTTCTTCTGCAAAAAAGATTAATAAGAATAAATGAAATTTCAGTAAAAAAAAATTAATAAATATGGTCACGAAAAAGACAGCGTCGGTAAAAAAAAAACAAGTGGTCTGTCTTTCGTTAATCCTAAAGTAAATAGAAACGCTCGTTTTTTAAAAAAACGCTTGTTGACAAAAACAATATATATAGGAACGTTCTATCAGTTTTTCTTTTGTTAAAAAGTAATAAAACTAGGAAATGGTGTAGATAAATAAATTTGCAAACAATCTAAGATGATCTCTAATGTATTTCTTTACTTTACCTCTAAAATAAAGAAATTCTATAATAGAAATAGGTTCTATTCCAATATATTTTTTAAAAAGATGATAAGATCATGTACATTAATGAACCTCTGAGTTGAGGTTCACAAACATAATTTTTATTATTTTTTTTTTTTCTGTTTGATTTACAAAAATAAAAAATTAAATTAATTATAGATTACCACGTGTTGTGAGACCTACGTAATAGTGATGCTACAGATTCATAGATTCACCACAGAGAGACTCAATGATACAAGTTCATAGCTTTTGTAATATTTTAACTTTTTTTTTTGGGAAGTGGATGAACTCCCACCATGTACCTTTGATGTACATGGTCTAATCTAGTAACAATTATTTAGGGTTTGGTGTGCATTCATTAGGGTGGGCACAAGTTGAGTACTTGGTGTTTTCGGTATACTTAGTACTCGGCTTAGTTTGTACGAGTATTCAAATTTTGCACTTGTACTTAGTTTGTTAAAAATGAGTATTTACAGTTTCAAGGACTTGCGAAAAATTGATGGACTTGCAAGTTACTTATCTTGTTTTATTATTTGTTATTTGTAAATTTTTACAAACTACTTGATAATTATTGGTAAATTATTTGATAATTAGTTAAAATTTAAAGGTAAATAAATTTATTATATATAAATAATATGTCATTGTTTTCATTTTTTCATTATTTTCTGATTTTTAATCATTAGTGAAATAGATTACATTAAGAAATAAAAAAAAAATCCATAATGTTTATATAAATATATCACTTATGTTTGATTCACTTATAAAATTGAAATATAAACGAATTGTTTTACTATTATTTAGAAAAGTGTATTTTTTGTTCATTGACAAAAACGAATAATAAACCAAACAATACTGAATAATTATTTTTATTTCATTATTTTGTATTTGTTTGTATTTGAAGACATTTTAAATAGATTACTTGATACATATCTTAGTCAAAACAATATTCGACTTTAAGGATCGTGTACTAACCAAGTAGTGAACATGATGCAAGTAACAAGTAATTGTGGCCACTCATAAAATACATAAATTTTAATTAATTAATGAAATATATACTAAGTATTTAATAAACTAAATAACATATGACAATTAACAAGTAAAGAATAACAAGTAATAAATCAAGTAACAAACCAAGTAGTTAAAAACTAAAATGAACTTGATACTTGACTTGTACTTGCGAGTACTAAAATCCGTTTACTTGTTACTCGACTTGAATGGAGGAAGTACTTGTTTTTTTCAAACCAAGTCAAGTAGCGAGTACAAACCGAGTATCAAGTATTTGTGTCCAATCCTAGTATTCATATCAGTTCTAGATTCGATTCCTTAACTATATTATCACTACTTGGCCAGTATGTACTTGGGTTTCGGCCCAAATGGTTTACATGTTGGATCATAACAGATGATCGGTTCAGTTTCTAATATTAGTCGGAAGATATTCCAAATTCGAATCAGACAATGTAATATGTTTTCGGGCTAATCCACACTGTAGCACTAAATACGTTCCTTTCGGAACCGATCGGATCAGCCGAAAGGGTTTATCAGAAAATATATATATATAACAATCTATTTCAGAGGTAAAAAAATAAAAATGAATTAAATACTATTATAGAGACAAAAAAAAATATAAATAGATTAGAGAGGCTTTAAGTAGACATCCTTTTACTATGAATCAGGGCTACGAATACAACTCTCTTTATGATTTACATAAATAATACACATTGATTAATAATGGCAATATTAGTAATTTAGGGTGAAGTTTTAAGGACTAAACTGATACTAAATTATTTAGACTAGGTGTGTGGAATAAAAACTTTTCGATCTTACATGCTAAACTAGAAAGATTAATATGGATAGTTTCATGTATTAGAGACATGAGGGTTCCCTCAGTTTGAATTATGATTAACTATTATGACCGACCATCATTTTGGAGATTAATGTGTTTCAAAGTTTGTAGGTAAATTTTGAAAACGTGAACATGTTTTACTTATGTAGGAGCAGAATTATTCGAATGAATACTTTAGTTAAGGAAGTTAGAAAAAAAAAAAAAAAGGTGTAGGAAAATTCTTTAAGGTTTTAAAGTTTTTCCACTAGCACTTTAAACCTTCAAAATGACATTTGTATCACAAAAAATTTTGAACTTCAAAATCTTTAATAAACAAGTAATTTAGCAAAAAAAAATTCAAAAAATAAAAATTTAAGAAATAATAAAAATGAATAAAAATCAATAAAATTTTCAAAAAATAAAAGAAAATTGCAAAACATAACCAAAAATTTCTAAAAAAATAATTTGAAATACCAAAAATTTCTAAATGACATTTGTGTCACAAAAAACCTTAAAATTGAAAATCTGACCTAGTGAATAGATAAAACAAGTAATTTATCAAAAAATTCAAAAAATAAATATTTAATAAATAAAAATTTAAGAAATAATAAAAAAATGTATAAAAATCAATTAATTTTTTAAAAAATTAAAGAAAATCTCAGTACATAAACAAAAATTTATAAAAAATAATATGAAATACCAAAAATTAATTTAAATTCAGATAATTAAACAAAAATTGAAGAAAATGCACAAAATTGAACAAAAAAATAAATTAAATCAAAAACTAAATTACATTTTCAAAAAATTTAAAAAAAGTTCAGAACATAAAGAAACATTTTACAAATAAATTGAAAACTGTTTGAAACCATCATCGTCAATAGTGATATATTTGAAATTTTTATTCTTAACTATTATATTTCAGATTTTTGAAAAAAATAATTTTGTAAATTTTTATGAAATTTTCCAATAAAATTGACATATCATTATTGACAATAAATCTTTTTTTGTGTTCTTATACAATCTGAGTCTTAAAAATAGGTAATTGATCAGGTTTTTTCTCTCCCCATTGCTACTGAAACTCGAATCTGGGACCTCTACACTAGGACAGAAGGCTTTACCAGTAAAACTAGCAACTCCGAGTAGGATGTGATAGACTTAAGAGCAAGAACGGTGTTATATCATTCAACAGAGGTTTTTAAGATTCAGATTGAATAAGAACACAAGAAAAAAGATTCATTGTCAACGATGATATGTTAATTTTATTAGAAAATTACATAATAACTATAAGATTTCTTTTTTCAAAAATATGAAATATTATAGTTGAGAATAAAAATTTCAAATATACCACTATTGACAATGATCATTTCAAACAGTTCAGTCAGATTTTCAAGTTCAACGTTTTTTGTGAGACAAATGTCACTTTGAAGGTTTAAAATGCTACCGAAAATATTCCAAGATATAAAGTGCTAGTAAGCATCAATTTAAAAGTTTTTTCTGCGATTTTTTCCTTAATCTAGTAACAGGAGTCACTCACAAACAAAAAAAGAGTTACTGATTTAAATTTATGAGTCATCCAATTCCCATGTATTTTTTGTAACGCCTCGATCGTCCACGGCTGGACCGTAAACTCATTATTTCGCATTAACATATACAATAAAATGAGTAAAATATCAATAATGAGAACTAAGAAATTATTTTCTTTTGATCGACAAATAAGCTGTGGCTTTTTGAAAAAACCATCATGTCACTTTTTAACTAATGCATGTTTTTGAAATTAATACGTAATTTTGGATGTTTGATGGAGACCAGTAGATATGGTGTGGAGATGTTGTGATACAGTTTGATCAACATGCATGTTCTGTCAAAGCTTCGAGATCGATAAGCGTCTACGAGCATGTAGACACTAGTCCAATACATGAATCTTTCACAGTGAGAAGCTTTTTTTTTTTTTTTTGTGGAACAACTCATAGTGATAAGCCTTCATTGTGAGTGTGTGAGCATATCTTGTGACTAGAGCTATACATGAATCTTTCATAGTGAGAAGTCTTCATTGAGAGTGTGTGAGCATTTATCTTGTGACTAGAGCTATTGTTTGTTCCTTGGGCACATTAGGTGTCGACGTGTCGTGCTAGTTACGTTCGGGTTTAACATCGAGTGACTCTTTTATTATTTACCCATTTCTCTTCTCTATTTCAAGACATACGATTATACGAATAAATGTTTATTTGGATGAATTGATGATGGTATTAGACATTTTTTTCATTCGTATTATATTCGAGTTTAGGGTAATACAGATGTAGTTATCAGAAGTTGGTGGTATATGCTTTCTGAAAAGAAGAAACAGGTGTTATGGTTGCGTTGACCAGTCTCTTTGTGTCGAGGGTGGATGGGATAGTGTGTCCATGATCATCAACAGGGACTTTAGAGTTTCAGAACCAAAATAAAAAAGCCAGATCAAGTTTTCCCACAAAGCATATTAAGTTTGAAGGGAGAAACACAAACCATGTCAAAGAATCCTACGGAAAGAAAAAAAAAACACTCCAGTTGTGTATGGAAAAGACATGCCACACTTTTGAAAATTGTATTTTCCCAATCAAACAGAGAAACAAGAACACTTAAGAGGCAAGGTTCAAGGAGGCAAGCTGCTCGGCCGCACCACCAGCAGCGACACTTCTGAGAACGTCCATAGCCTCGGCTACTTTAGCCTTGAGAGCTTCAGGCGACTCCAAGAGATGTAGCACTTCCGTCTGGTCCATCTCCAAAAGCATCCCAGTCACCTTGGCTGCAGAATCTGCCTCAAGCTGCTCCACAAGCGGATACAGATTCTCACCCAGCATCTACACACATCATTACAACAAACATTTAAGAACCAAACCCACATAAGATAAAAGCAAAAAAAAAAAAAAAGAGCTTTCTTACCGTCCTCTGGTGTTCTGGGGACGCATTAGCAAGGGATGTAGCCAAAGCTCCAACAGGAACATGCTGAGGAAGCACAGGGTCACTACGTAACGGCATATTACTAGGCATCTCATATGGAAGCATTCCAGGAACATCACCACTCCCACGACCTTGAGGATAGCGTAACATTCGACCCCTCGGGTGCATCTAATCATTACCCACAATGAAAGATTATCATGAAACCTCCTACTAAGGTATAACTAGAAGATAACTACGATTGAGAAGGATAAGAACCTGGTGCTGCTGCTGCTGCTGCATCATGGGAACTTGCTGTTGCTGTTGATGCTGGATTCCTCCAGGGCGTCTCCCTCCAGGACGTTGCTGCCCCTGCTGAACCATTGGCATGAAGAAGTTGTGCATCGGTGCCCCACCTGGTCTCATTCCAGGAACCATCTGCTGCTGGTAGCCAAACCCGGGCTATCATGCACAATCACAGTTTACACATCATCACCCAACATGAAAACTATTTATAAAACCAACGTTCTTCGGGAATGAGATGACAGATATTACGCCTTTTACATCATCATCGTAATGATGCAAAACGCACTAGTGATTACTATAAGAACTAATGTTCCTCAGTGATAAAAGTCTTGATTGGGTATTAGAAAAAATAAATACCTGTGGAGGAATCATAGTAGGAGGTCCCTGACCATAAAACATTTGTTGTCCCACACCAGGACCACCCGGGGGATACATCGGCATACGCGGACCAACGGATGGTGGCATTCCACCTGGTCTCATTTGAGAAAACTGAGCCTATTGACATTGTTGTATAGATAGGCGTTATTACATGAAACACTTCACAGGGAAATATAGAGTTCAAAGAGGCATCATCTAAATCATAGATTATATTATGCACAACAGTTAAGAGAGAATGCATTGGCTTTTCTTTGTTACTTCATAAATTCTTATAAAAGCATAACTGGAGAAATAAAAAGACCAAACCTGCAGCCTAGCCCTTCTGTCTTCCTTTTTCTGAGCAACAGCAACATACAGTGGTTTGTTCTCAATCATTTTACCACTCATCTCTGACATCTGTAAAAAAATCCCACTGTTAGTAAAAGCTGATGAGCTATATTTGCTCATCATGCATGAACTCAGCAAGATATTACAATTAGCTTACAGCTTTGGTCGCTTCTTCAGGAGTTGAGAATGCTACAAAACCAGAACCCCTGCTTATGCCATTAGGATCCCGCATCACCTGTTATGTTTCCAAAAGGAAATTTAGATAAGCAATCAACAGACTAGAGTATAATTAAGATTAGCAGAGAAGGGGAATCTTGTCGGACCTTGCAAGATGTAACAGTGCCATAAGGTGTAAAGAGCTCCTTGAGTTTCTCGTCAGAAACGCTGTCATCTAAGTTCTTAACATACAAGTTAGAGCTTTGAAACTTGTCAGCAGCTTCCCTCAAACTCTGCTCATACCGAACCTTCAACTCAGTTTCCCTTTCAGACTTCTTCTGGGCTCTACCAACATACCATTCCTTATCATCAAACGTTTTTCCATTAAGAGCTTCCACAGCCTTTGCAGCATCATCAGCATTGTCAAAGTTAACAAAACCAAAGCCCTTTGACTTCCCATCTCCATCTTTCATCACCACAGCACTTGTTATCGTTCCAAACTCACCGAACGTGTTCTTCAAATCATCATCAGTAGTTGATTCAGCAAGATTCTTCACATACACGTTGGTGAATTTTGTTACGTTAGAAGTAGAATCTCTCTCTTGTCTCCTGAGGAATGGTCCCACATACACTTGCTTATCATTCAGCAACATGCCGTTCAGCTGAGCCATAGCTTTCTGTGCAGATTCCTCAGTTTCGTATTGCACAAACCCGTAGCCTTTTGATTGACCTGAAGAATCAACAGCTACCTTGCACGAGATGATGTTCCCGAAGGTAGAGAACGTATCGTGCAATGCTTTGTGGTCTATCGACTTGTCCAGATTCTGCCAATATAACCAGGTTTAGTGCAGAAGGGAGAATAACAGAGAGAATGCAAAAATGAACAAAAGAAGGTTTCAGTATCCCAGTTTTATAAAAGATAAAATACCTTGATGAATATGTTTCCTGCACCACTTCGGCGAACACTAGGATCACGATGAGAGTACATAACCCTGACAGGTTTCCCATTAAGAGGTATGTAATTCAGTTCCTGAATCGCTCTTGCAGCTGCCACAAAGACACACAACATAAACTCCACAGACACACAACATTACTAAATGCACATTCGTTACAGATAAATAAGCAATTTCTGTTCAAGACCAGACATTTCTGAACAACAAACAAGTCCACATCTGTTTTCTTGAAAACAATCAAATAATTGGTGCAATTTATGTTTAAGACACAACATTTCTCATTCTTTTGGATCAATTATCACATAACTGAGCAAAAGCTTTTATTTACCAGACAATTCAACAAAAAAATGGTATCAATTAAAAATCAAAATTGAAATAAACCCTAATCGAGAGAACACTAACCATCTTGAGGACTGGTGAAATTGACATAACCATATCCGAGAGATCTCCGAGTAGCCAAATCCCTACAGACACGAACCGACACAACTTGACCCATTTGGCTAAACGCATCGAAAAGCTGCGAATCGGTCACACTCGCATCCAGATCTCCTACATAAAGCGACGTCGTACCAAACTGTCCACCCTGCGGAACAGAGCCGTTCGGAGTTTGACCTTGAGGTTGTTGAACCTGAGCCATCTTTTTTTGTGTTTTTTTTTCTTTGTCTCTTCTCTCCCCTCTCGTTTATTACAGATCGAACAAAGCAATGACTGAAGCGGAGAATATAAGAAACGAAGCAGAGAGATTTCTTCTTTTTATGGGTTTTTATGGGGATTGAGAGGATAAGAGAGAAAGAGAGAGGGGAGAAGAAAAGGGTAAAAGCAGTTGCCGGCGGCGAAGCCTGCGGCGGCGCGTGCGATATCGAAGATAGTTTGGTGAGAGATTTCGGGGGAGACTGAAGACAACTGCGAAGAGGAGAGAGAGACACCACGATTCCGATTTTATGTTTTTATAACATTTTAAAGAATTTTTTTTTTCCGGTTCCCAACATATCTGTTCGGGTCTGAATTAGATATTTACTCTCATTGGTAACAGTGATTAATCGGTAAATCAGTATATATATATTTATATATAGCTTTAAATAAAGTTAATTTTATTTGTAAGGTTAAGAAAAATATTTAAGATTCGACCAAATAAAGATAAAAATATTATATCTATAATATTTTTATTAAACTAGAATCATTAAAATAATCTACCCAAAAAATATTAACGAATTAAATATATAAATACTTATTATAACTTATTTGTAATTTACATTAATGAGTTAAATATATAAATACTTTTAGAAAATAGTAATAATTCATAAGAATATTAATAAAAATTATTTAACTATAAATTAATTTTAATTTTTATTTTTTGAGAAAATAGAAAAAAAATCTTCTAAAAATGAAATATAACTTTGTTGATTAATTTCATAAGTAGTAATGTAATCTGATTATAAATTAATGTTAATTAACATTGTAGTAAAATTGAAATGTAAAATCATAAGCTATTTGATAAATTTTATAAGTATATTCTATATCATCTTAAAATATAAATATATATAATTAAATATAAAAATATTAGAGTAAATTGGTAAATTAATCTATTTTATTTCAAAATGTGATTTTATTTTAATAAACAATTAATGTAATATTTTATAGGAAATGTCAAATTTGTTAACAAATTTTTATATTCCTAAATTTTTTATTTATGTATATTGAAACTTAATAATATATTATCTAAAAGTGATTATATAGAAAACTATAATAGTATACAACTAACATATTTAGTTCATGCATTATTTACAAAAAAAATATTATCAGACATTTTAAACTTTTAATAATTCATGAAAGATTTTAATAATTCAATCATAACTATACATTCAAAATTTAATTATAAAAAATTTGTTAAAAATTGTAAAATAAATTGCCAAAATTTTAAATATATTTATAAAATAATACATTAACTTAATAACAAAAAAATTCAAAGGTCGTATAATCTCTTTAACTCAAAATAGTTTCTTAATTCTCAGATTTTGTTTGACCAACATATAATTTTAAAAATAAATATTTCAAATAACAAAAATAACAAAAAAACCAACAACATTTAATACCATAGCATTCAAAAAATATCCTATTTCAAATATAATTAATTTATATTTTCTCATAAAAAGTATTTTTAGTTTATTTATAAAACAAATATAATTTGAAACTAGAAAAGATATTAAATTCATAAAATTTATTTAAAATAGACTGTATAACTAAATTAGTTTAGATAATTTAAGAAATGAAAATTCATCAGAATATGATATAATTTAAGGAGTAGTATATAAAAGCAGCAAAAAGTATACTTTTTTTTTTGTCATCCAGTAATATGGTTTAGTTAAACATGCTTTTGTTGTGTATTAGTTATTCAACACCAAATTTCAAATTTTCTAAATCACATAATTACTAAAAACAAAATATAGCTATTTAGTAACTAATATGTAAGGCAGACAACAACATCCGTTTCGGGACTTTCGAGTCTACCCATTCAGGTTCGGTTCGGATCTATTTGGATTTTGGTTTTTCGGATTCAGAGATTTCAGCTCCATTCGAGTATTTCTAAATTTTGGTTTGAGTTCAGTTCAGATATTTGCGGATTGAGTTCGATTTCGGATAACCTATTTAAATTATTTTTAATAGATTAAAATTCATTATATACTTTAAATTTCTCAAAATCTATAAACAAATAATATATTACATATCCATCTGAATAGCATATGTAAAATTATCTAAATTTAACATATAAATTGGTTTGGTTTGAATATTTAGATTGAGAATCAATAGATATTTTAAATATTTTGGTGTTTTAAGTATACTTTAGCTATTTTAGACATGTACTCTTGACTATTTTATATATATTTCAAGTATTTTGGAAAACTTAAAAGTATTTTATATATTTTGAATTTTTTAATATATATATTAAATCTAAAAATAATTAATATATATAGGTATGTAAATATATTTCGGATATAATGGAGTACCCAAAATATTTCGGTTCTCAAAATACCAAAATTTTAAATCCATTCGGATATTTAATCAATTTTGGTTCGGATTCGATACTACTTTTTCGATTCGGTTCTTCAGATCCGAATTTTTTACCTAGCCCTAACTATAGATAACCAAATAGATTATGAAATATAACAAGAAGAAAAGCAAATAGATTAGGATAGGGTTGGGAAGAAACCGAACTCGAAATCTAAACGGAAAATCTAAACGGAACCCGACCCAATAAATAAAAATTTGAATCGATCTAAATCCGATATAAGTACCGAATAGATCTTGTTTTACGAAATTTTGGACTATGGGTTTTACTCGAACCGAACCCGGATGTAAATGGATATCCAAAAGAATCCAAAATTTTAAAATTCTAAAAAAATGTGAACCATATCTAATATAAATTTCTAATATGTTTTCAAAACACATTAATATATTATTGAGTACCTACGATAATTAGTTATTAAATAAATAGTTAACTCAAATATTTAGTCTAATATAGAGTTTTATTTGGTTAATATTAATATTTATGATTGACACTACATTTTAAGTTAAGTTACAAATAAATTTGTTTTGAAATTTAAATAATATTGTTGTTTTTAAGTTTAAATAATATTTATTACGTTTATAGAATTGTTAGTTGTTAATTTTAATTTTTATATTTCATTATGTATGATTTTAGTTCATACAAGATTTTAGTTTATCATTAATCATGATATGTTCAGTGTTGTCACATATAATTTAATAACAAATCTTATATGGTTGATAAATGAGTTTCACAATATTATTTAGAAATATAATAATATGGTTTGAAGAAGATAAATACATAAATTTAATAAAATGATTAAAAATATATTGAATTTAATCGAGTATAAATTTGTATTTTTAGAACCGATAATCTAACTAATATTGGGAACCAAAAATATTTTGGATTTAACCGGATCTTGGACATGTTACTAAACCTGAATCGTAGCGGACCGAATCTAATCCTAATTTTTATATATCTGAAAGGAGCTGAAATCATAAATCCGAAAACTAAAACTAGAATAAATCCAACCGAAACCCAATTGCCCAGCCCTTAGATTAGGAAACAAGCAAATTGATTTTTCCTAGGAGTTTCATAAGGCGTTTCTCAAAGAGACCGACACATTTCGCCTTCTTCCTTACTCTTTTTGTTTTTGTTCAACAAGAAAAAAAAACAAATGAAGAGCAACAAAAACACTAACTTGATCCTCTTCCACCACCACCACAACACATCTTCCGCCGTCGCCACCGTGAGTCACCACCGTCTCTTACTCATCTTCCTCCTCTCTTTCTTCACTCTCCTCTTCTCCTTCTCTCTCTTCTCATCCTCACTCCACTCCACCACCACACCAACCTCCAACTTCCCCTCCTCATCCTCCTCCTCCCTCTCACCACCCATCCTCGCCGCACTCCTCCACTACACTTCCTCAACACCACCACCAAACACCACAATGTCCTTCCCCGAACTCTCCGCCATCTCCACCGCCATCAACTCCAAATCCCCCACCTGCAACCTCCTCGTCTTCGGACTCTCCCACGAATCTCTCCTCTGGAGATCTATAAACCTCAAAGGCCGTACTGTCTTCGTTCACGACAACCCTTACGCTGTTTCTAAATTCGAGCAGAGTAACCCCGGAGTTGAAGCTTACGACGTCGTTTTCCCGACCAAAGTCTCTCAAGCAAGTAAGCTTTTGCGTTACTATAAAACCCGACCCGAGTGTCGACCCGTTCAGAATCTTTTGTTCTCTGACTGTAAGTTGGCTATCAACGATTTACCTAATTTTGTGTACGAGATCGACTGGGATGTGATTTTGATCGATGGGCCAAGTGGGTTCGCCGGAGACTCGCCGGGGAGAATGGCTCCGATTTTTACCTCGGCGGTTCTGGCGAAGAGTAAAGATTCCGGGACGACGGATGTTTTTGTGCATGAGTTTGGGAGGAAGCTTGAGAGAGTTTACAGTGATGAGTTTCTGTGTGAGGAGAATCTGAGTGAAGTCGTCGGAGGTTTAGGGCACTTTGTGGTGGCGGCGGCTAAAGGGGGAAAACAGGGGAGTGGGTTTTGTCGGAACTCAACGAAATTGTCGGAGACATTTACGCCGGTAGAGGTCGGTGTCGGTGATGACTGAAGGGGAGTTACTTGTGGGACTATGGTGGCTCTTTTGTAATTAATTTAGGTTTGAGGGCTTTTTTTAATTGTCGTTTAGTCTTTACGTTTGTTTTAATTTCGGAGACGGTTACACTTTCAAACCTTCGAAAAATGAGTAGCCAAATTCTAAAATCAAATGTCATCACTCTGTTGATGAAACCACAAATGTTAGTAATGAAAAATTGCAAAATAGTAACATCATTTTAATTACCATTAAATGTGAAGCATGATTTTTTTCCTATTTTCCTAAGCAAATCTGATTATATTTAATGGTTTAACGTGTAAACTATTGTATATTTTCATTTATCAGATATAATACGTCAAAAAAAAGTTTCATTTTTGCTTTATTGTTTACTCCTGGAAAACTGCCAAAATCTGTCTCAAGTTTGGTTATATGTTCAATTCATACCCAAAATTTACAAGGACGCGAAAAAATACCTAAGATTTCAAAACATTTAATTTTCATATTCAAAGATTATTTTTTATGCGAAAACGGTTACTTCTGCTAATTATGCAAAGCTCATTAATGAGTGTTAAACATTCATATACGTGGATATTACGTGGTTTGTTTGTTCTAATTACTTTCCAAATTTTTTTGGACAAAGACGACACCAACGAAAGAACAATCTCGTTTTTTCATCTCAATTCTCTAATTGCTTCCCTCGATCAAACTCATGAACAAGCACGGCATTTTCTAGGGTGGAGTTCATTTCATGGATCAGAAAATGAGGTAAAATTCTCAACTAAATTCCTCTTTGATTTTACCATTGACAAATGGGTATGGTTAGAAAAAAAATGGGATTTAAACACATTTTGTAGTTCATTTAACTAATTCCTTGGTAATACTAAAGTAAAGTGTTTCAATTTTGGATTTTAGGTTTAGATTACAAACAAAGGTATTTTTTTATACACGCTAAGTATTAGACGGAATTTTATTTTCTTAATTTTATTGTATTTGTAGCGATTTAATTGATGTAAGTTTCACTATATATCACAGTGGGAAGTTCGAACTAGATGGTACTGTCATTTCATATAAAAAAGGAGAGGTTCTTCAACTTGTATGTTCTCCACAAATGTTGTTTGCAAACATGTCGGAGGCTCTACAGAAGTCGTTGTGTAGTAAAAGGATTTGGTATAAACTTCCTTTTCAGAATTTTGGAAAGCGAAAAATTATGTGTAATGGTGATGCAATGTTTGACTTACTGGTTCAGTCAACAATGTTGACCAAAGCCACTGAAAATTTTATGGAGAAAGACGATATTGACGATGGAGTTGGTGATGTCGCCGGTGACAATAGAGCTTCTGGTAATGTTGATAGTGGGTCCAGTGAAAGAGATAATAGTGATGCTGGGATGCTTGATGAAGATGCACGAGTAGAGAAAAATTTAGAAGGAATTGTCGATGAAGAAGAGCATTATAATGATGAGGTCAATCCACAAAACTCTGATTGTGAAGGTGATGAGAGGCAATACCAAAGGTGTAAAAAAGGGAGTGGGGCGCTTAAGTTAAATCAAGTATTTGATAGTTTATCTGAGTTCAAGGAAGATGTGGTTGATTACTGTCTATTGAATGGATTTAATGTCAAATACACAAGATGGAGATCTCAAAAATCTGAAGTGATGTGTGCAATCGTTGCTGGATTTGATGGTAGCAGCAATAATGAACATGATGGTGATGGAAATGTAAGTATAAAAGAGAATCAAAGTTGTAAATTCAGAATTTACTGCTCCTTTCAGAGATCAATAGGGATGTTCATGATCAAGACGTTCGAAGATGAGCATTCATGTATACCATATGGCTGTAGCAAGGTTGTTAAGGGTCGAATCATTGCAAAGTCGTTGTTGAATGACATAATGATGTAGCCAAGGCTACGTATAACGCAAGTCTTCTATTGATTCTGAGAATACCTAGAACAATTGCCTTCTTGAGATCGTTGAGAGTCGAAGCTCTATCCGAGAACAAGGTTTAGAGTTTATAAAAGCTCTGTTTTTATTAATCAAATAAGTCGTGTCCTTACAACACCCAGGCATCGACTATATATATAAGAAAGCAAAACCCTAATGCTTATACGAAAAAGGAATTATAACTCTTCCTTGTCGTTAGATAAAAAGGAAACTCAAAGCTTTAAGTAAAACTAGATAAATAGGAAAATAAGAAAAGGCAAAACCAATATGAGAAGGATGTGAGCTGCATCAGGTCTCCCGGGGTAGAAAAAGATTCGCCCTCGAATCTTCGGTAACATCCTGAGCAACAAATGGAACCAAATGCTTGACGTTGAAAACGTCAGAACAACGAACATGAGATGGAAGTAACACGCGATATGCATTGCTATTGATCTTCTCCAATATTTCCAACGGACCAATTTTCCGAGCCTTAAGCTTATTGTACTCGTGTGCTGAAAAACGTTCCTTCGTCAAGACTGCCCAAACTTTATCCCCCACGTTGAACTGAACATCTCTGCGATGACGATCCGCAGCCTCTTTATACTTTGCAGAAGTAAGCTTCAGGTTGTCATGCACTGTCTGATGAATATGAGTGACATTGGCGATGAAGTCAACAGCATCTCCATGATCACGTGTAGCATCAGGTACGACGCCAAGATCTATCGGACCTCGTGGTATGATACCATAAACCACACGAAAGGGACTGTAAGACGTACTACGGTTAACTGCGTGGTTGAACGCAAACTCGGCTTTACAAAGAACAGAATCCCAAGTGCGGATATTTTGACCAACCAAACAACGAAGCATGTCCCCTAAAGAACGGTTTATTACTTCGGTTTGACCGTCCGACTGAGGGTGATACGCCGAGCTCATGTCTAAGCTTGTGCGTAAAAGCTTCCAAAGACTACGCCAAAAGTGACTCAGAAACCGAGAATCTCTGTCCGACACAATTGAGAGAGGAAGCCCGTGTAGGCGATAGATCTCCCTAAAGAAAAGTTGAGCTACCATGACTGCATCCGTTGACTTCTTGCAAGGAATAAAGTGTGCCATTTTTGAAAAGCGATCTACGACCACAAAGATAGAGTCAAAGCCACGCTGAGTACGCGGAAGGCCAAGAACAAAATCCATACTGATGTCGGTCCAGGGCTGAGTAGGAACTGGTAACGGCATGTACAAACCTCCATTCGAAGCGTGACCCTTAGATGTCTGACAAACCACACAACGCTCCACAAAACGAGCGACATCTCGGCGAAGCGATGGCCAAAAATAAGAGTCGAGAACAAGTTTGATAGTTCGGTCACGACCCATATGCCCTTCATTATGCAATTCCTGAATAATACGTAACCGCCAACTTCCCTCAGGAATACACAACTTGTCGCCGCGAAAGAGAAAACCGTCGTGTATGAAAAAATCCGTACGAGCATGCGACTGAACCTCGAGCCAAATCCGTCCAAAATAAGTGTCTGTGACATAAAGCTCAGAGATCGACGAGAGGCCTGGAACAGAAGCGTGAAACGTCGCAAGGATGGTATGTCGTCTGCTTAAAGCATCGGCCACCTTGTTTGATTTTCCGGACTGATGACGAATGACAAAGGTAAACTGTTGCAAGTAAGCAATCCAGGAAGCATGCCGCGAAGATATCTTAGATTGACTGTCTAGATGTTTCAGCGCGTCATGGTCCGTAAATAAGATAAACTCCTGGTGGAAAAGATAATGACGCCAATGTCGTATGGCCTGAACGATGGCATAGAACTCCACGTCATAAGTACTGTAGCGCGCACGCGCACCGGCAATCTTTTCACTGTAAAAGGCGATTGGTCGGCCCTGCTGACTTAAGACCGCACCAATACCGGATTTGCAAGCATCACAGTGAAGTTCAAATACATTAGCAAAGTCTGGTAAAGCCAATATAGGAGCCGAGATCAAGTGTTGTTTGATGGCTTGAAAAGCGTCTTCGGCTGCCGTAGTCCAATGAAACGTAGTACCCTTCATACAGTCCGTGAGAGGGGCTGTTAACGCACTGAAATTGCGCACAAAACGTCGGTAGAAAGAAGCTAAACCATGGAAGCTTCGGACCTCGGTTATGGTCCTAGGGACTGGCCATGACTTGATGGCTTCTATTTTACTCGGATCAACTTTGAGACCCTGAGCCGAGATAATGTAGCCCAAAAATAATACTTGTGATGTTCCAAACACGCATTTTTTTTGTGCTGCAAAAAGTTGTTGCTGGCGCAGAACTTGAAGGACGTCACGGAGATGGTCGAGATGACTCTCTAGAGTAGCACTGAAAATCAATATGTCATCGAAATACACCACTACACATTTACCAATGAATGGACGAAGAGCCTGATTCATAACCCGCATAAATGTACTAGGAGCGTTAGATAAGCCGAAGGGCATAACTAACCACTCAAATAGGCCTTCCCGTGTCTTAAAAGCGGTTTTCCATTCATCTCCTGGACGGATGCGTATCTGATGATAACCACTCTTAAGATCCAGCTTTGAGAAGATGGATGCGTGTCCAATTTGGTCAAGGAGATCGTCGAGTCGCGGTATCGGAAAGCGGTAACGGACCGTGATCTTATTGATAGCTCTGCTATCCACACACATACGCCACGAACCGTCTTTTTTAGGAATGAGTAATGCTGGAACCGCTGCAGGACTAAGGCTTTCACGGATGTGACCCTTAGCCAATAGTTCCTCCACTTGTCGACGGAGTTCATCATGTTCTTGAGGGCTCATTCGGTAGTGAGGACGGTTGGGTAGGGCTGCATTTGGCATGAGATCGATATGATGTTGTATATCGCGAAGAGGTGGAAGTCCTTGAGGGAGATCGGCTGGAAAGACGTCCGCGAAGGAAGATAGCAAAGAATCAAACTCCGGTGGTGTGGAAGAGATAGCTGCTGAGGACGGCGGAGTAGCAACTAAAGCCCAAACAATCTCTGAGTTGCGTAGTTCAACTTCGAAATCTGCTTTTGGTAATAGGAGGAGAGATTGTCCCGGTTTGGTTGTTGATGTTGATGGAGAAAGAGTTGCAGGAATCTCCTTCGTGAGTGGCTGTTCTGGTGAGGGAAGTAGTGTAATTGTACGACCTTTAAAGGTAAAGCTATATGTGTTAGCTTTTCCCTGGTGTGTGGCGTTTGTATCATATTGCCAGGGACGCCCAAGGAGAAGATGGCAGGCGTCCATGGGGACAATATCACAACAGACAGTGTCGAGATAGGTGCCGATGGAGAAGGATACCAAAACTTGGCGCGAGACAGTTATGTCCACACCTTTGTTGAGCCACGCGAGTTTATACGGCGAAGGATGAACCGTTGTTTTGAGATCTAACTTTTTGACTGCAGTTGCTGAAAGAACATTGGTGCAGCTTCCGGAGTCAATGATGATGTTGCAGATCTTCCCGTTGATAGTTCCTGTGGAGCGAAACAACGTAGTTCTCAGCCATGACTCGTCAGAAGAACGCGGTAGTAAACAATTGCGCCGGAGAACTAGAATATTATCTCCCGTATCTCCCGCAATAGCTTCTTCCTGAGACTCTGAATCAGAGGCATCGTATATGGGTGCGTCATCGACGTTTGCGTCTTGATTAAGCAACCCCCGACGATTTTGGTGAGGACAAGCCGTTTGCCGGTGTCCATTTTCGCCGCAGGAGAAGCATCTAAGAGCACCCGTGCGTTGAGGACGTGACTGAGCGAGAGAATCTGCTGCGGTGGTGGCTGAATTGCTAGGGCGTGGTGCAGGAGTTTTTAAAGATTCCGATGATGGGTTGGAGGTAGTGTCTGTGGTATTCGAAGTGGTAGCACGAGAGCGTGAAGATGATGTTCCCCAAGCTGAGCGGTATTGACTTTCCATTGCTATCGCACGCTGATGTGCTTCAGATACCGTAAGTGGATTAAATTGTTGCATAGCTATTTGAATCTGATAACGCAAGCCACCTATAAAACGAGAAACGAGTTGCTCCTCTGTTTCAATAAGCGTAGTTCTGGCCACCATGTTGAAAAAATCTGTTGCATATTCATCCACTGTACGAGATCCCTGCCGCAGAGATTGTAGCTTATTGTAAAGTGTCCGCTCGTAGTTATACGGAAGGAATGCCCTACGCATGTGTTTTTTAAGACGTTCCCACGTATTGATACGAGGCTTCCCTGCTCTGCGACGTGATTCTTTAATCTGTTGCCACCATGCCATAGCTCTGTTTCTGAACCTGGAGGCGATTAAAGGAACACACTGATCTACCGGAATACGTTTGAATTCCAATATTTCTTCGATGGAGCTTAGCCAATCCAAAAACTCTTCAGTGCTGAGATTACCAGAGAATTCTGGAATCTCGATCTTAAAACCAGAATCCCATCGTCTATCATCAGGCTGTATTTCTCGTCGATTGAGTTGATGCTCAGCGTGAGCGGCGAGGCGATCTTGGTTACGGCGGTGGTGAGGGTTTGCAAATAAATTCTCGGCCAATTCATCGTCGGAACTGTCTTCGTCGTAATGAACTTCACGCTGATGCTGATCTGCGCGAACTTGAGGCGGAGGAGGTGCGTTTTGTTGACGTTGTAAAACTGTCGTTAGGGCCGTTTCGACAGCTTGAACAAGGGTTTCCTGAAGACCGATGGTGAAGGTCTCCAACGTGCTGCGGAGTTCTTCCTGTTGTTCTTCGGGAGTTTGTTTGCGTGGAGGCATGATGATGGCGGAATGAATGTGTGGTAGAGGTAACGCGGAAGCAGCAAAGATCGAAAGTCTTGATTGAGGAATCAAAACTCAAAGTCTCTGATACCAACTGATGTAGCCAAGGCTACGTATAACGCAAGTCTTCTATTGATTCTGAGAATACCTAGAACAATTGCCTTCTTGAGATCGTTGAGAGTCGAAGCTCTATCCGAGAACAAGGTTTAGAGTTTATAAAAGCTCTGTTTTTATTAATCAAATAAGTCGTGTCCTTACAACACCCAGGCATCGACTATATATATAAGAAAGCAAAACCCTAATGCTTATACGAAAAAGGAATTATAACTCTTCCTTGTCGTTAGATAAAAAGGAAACTCAAAGCTTTAAGTAAAACTAGATAAATAGGAAAATAAGAAAAGGCAAAACCAATATGAGAAGGATGTGAGCTGCATCACATAAGAAGGATCATGCTCTCATGCCTAAGGTGATGCAAGAAAATATGGAGGAGAAATACAATGTTATAGCCTCAAATGATCAGTCCAGAAAGGCTACGAAACAAACGTCGCATATGATATAAGATGAACATGATGAGCAATTTTCAAAACTAAAGGATTACAAAATAGAGGTCATTAAGTGTAATCCGGAGTCTACTGTGGATGTTGGGATAGTGGCAAATGAAGATGGTAAAGAGATCTTTGACCATATATATATGTTTGTTTATCCCCCTTGAAAAGAACGTGGATTTCTCATTGCCGGCCAATATTTGGGATAAATGGGTGTTTCTTGAAGAACAATGTGCAAGGACAATTCTTGGCAGCTGTTGGGAGAGATGCAAACAGACAGTTGTTCCATGTTGTGGGAAGTTGTCCACGTGGAGAATACTGAAAGTTGGTTGTGGTTCATTCAGAAACTTAAACATAATTTGTATTTGTTGGATGGACAAGGCTTCACTCTAATCTCGAATAGGAAAAAGTAAATTATTCTATCTTCTGCTTTTTTAAAACTTTTTTAAAACTTTTTTTTATGTGTGATTAAAGATGTTTTGCTCCCAATGGCAAGGTTTACTTATTGATGTCAATCAAGAATTGCCTAGAGTGGAGCATCGCATGTGTGCATGCCACATCTACGGGAATCTAAGGAAAGCTTATCCAGGAAAATAAATGCCCAAAGACTTGTTTTGGGATGTTGCAAAGAGTTTCAACATTGGTGAATATGATAGAGCTCTAAAAGCACTGAAGGCGTTTGATACATGAGTGTATGAAGCAGTGTTATCAAATAATCTGAGTGATTGTCGTGCTTTCTTCAGCTGAAGTCCGGTGTGTGAAGATGTATCGAACAACTTTTCTGAGTCATACAAAAATACACTCAACACTGCTCGAGAGATGCCATTAATGGAGATGTTGGAGACAGCTCGGAGACAAACTATGATCCGTATAGATACGAGAAAGACAAAGGCATTAAAGTGGCAAGGAAAATACAGTGAAAAAGTGGTTGAAACAATCAAGGAAGAGAAGAAGCATTCGTTTGATTGTCGCGTTGTTCCTAGTGGCAAAGGTGTGTATGAAGTTGGGAAAAATAGTCATCCTTATACAGTGGATATGCTTGCAAAGACTTGTGTTTGTAGGAGGTGGAGCATGATAGGTTTACCGACATGCTTTGCAGGTTATTGGGAAAAAGAAGCTTGATCCTTTACAATATGTGTCTCATTGGTACTTAACATCGACTTGTAGGCAGCAATATAGTGATCCAATCCGTCCCGGGAATGGAATAAACTTCTGGAGATCATCTGGTGAGAAAATTGTTGAATCGCCACCAAGAGATGTTCCACTACCAACAAAAAAAGAAAAGAAGAGGATTAAAAGAAAAAATGAATCTCTACAAAAGAAAAAAGAAAGGAAAAGGATTACATGAGCCTAAGAAAAAAATGATTAAGCTCTCTATGGAAGGAAGAAGTTCACACTGGAAGATGTGGAATCTTAGGTCACAATAGTCGTAGTTGTCCAAATCATGGTTGTCCGGTTTATAGGCCAAAGAAACAAATATTTGGACCAAGTTGAGGTGAATGACCAACTCAACCATCACAAAATTTGGCATTTGGTTGAAGGTAATGTGTCTTTTATTGAATTTCTTTGTGACTGTTTTTGTGTTGTTCTTCCGAACTTTTTGGTCTTGTTTTTAAATGTGTTGTTTTCTTGACAATGTGAAGTTAGAAGAGGTATTGGACACTGAAATTTGCTTTTTTGATCAATATGAAGTTGGAGAGACAGTAAAAGAAGAGTAGTGTTTAAATTATATACTAGATCATGATCCACACTGATTTTATTTTTTGGATATATTCTATATAATTTAGTTTTATATAGTTTTGAGTATGTCCAATTCGATTTTATGTTTAATGAACAATATCAAAACTGTCTTTTGTATTAATAGTGTCAAGCAGTGTATTACAGTAGAACCTCTATAAATTAATACTCGATAAATTAATATACACTAAATATCTCTATAAATTAATATAATTTTATAGTCCAAAAATGAGTTTCTGGTTCAATTAGTATATTTATAAATTAATATCTCTCTAAATTAATAAAAAAATAAAATTTTGGTGTAGTCCCCCAACTTTATTAATTTATAGAGGTTTCACTGTATGTAGATGTAACTGTGTAGTGAAACACTAATTTTGTACGTTTGTTAGAAGTGCAAAATCAAATTCAAACGTAACTGTTTGTGTTAAAAAAAATTGAGAGTTTAGTTACTTCTGATATTAATAATTATCTAAAGTTTTTAATCTGATACCCATCTTTGTCCGTCAATAATCCATTTGCCATGTGGCTAATTAACAGTTATGAAATTTAAATTTTTGAAACTTTAGGTATGTTTTCACATCCTTGTATACTTTGGGTGTGAATTGAACATATGACCAAACTTTAGGCAGGTTCCTGTTTACTCCCTTCAGATTAAAAGATGTGTTTCTTATAAAATGCTCTAAAAATGTGTCGGTGGTGACAGAAAGACCTGAGGAAGCGGGACTTATCTCGCAATGTGGCTTCTACTTTCCAGCGCTATATCGTATATAGTTAGTACTTTTGATTTCTTTTAACTTTTAGTTTACACAAAAACAATAATACTTACTAATATTTTCGTCCTTTACAACTACTGTAATTAGGTGTTCGGTTTTGATTAAAAATGTGTCCGAATAAATAGAGGTGAGTTCTATTTATAATCTAATTAGAAAACATGAAAGATATTATGAATTAATTAATTGGTTGATTTGATATTATTACATTTATTATATATTTAAGTATTTCAAAAAATTCCAATTGCATTTATAACAGGGTAATTAAAATTAGTTTCATACTATTATGTTTGTTTTAATAAGATAGATCACTAAACAAATGGTGGAAGAGTAGACTTTGGTCTGAATTCACTTAACAACCAGATGATCAAACGTCAGGTACACAAGAGAGCTTCAAAAGTTGTTATCTAACAAGAGTGTTCCACTACAGTTATTGCTCTCAAATCCCGAAACAAACTAGCAAAATAAGGAGCTCAAGTTTTTACCACAAGCTCATCCTCCACGCATATGTGCACCGAGTTCACCAAACTGATCATCAGCTTCAACAGTATCCTCTGAGAGACGAACTGCGTCGAGCTTCTGCTTCAGGAGATCTATGGCATTAAGTACCAGCTGCGAAGCCTTCACTGCACCTGTGGATTCGACAGTGAATATGAAACTGTCATCTCTGGGACGTATCTCAATGAGCCCCTCTTTCCCCATGGCTTCTGCTTTCTTGATCACTTCTTCATCGTAAGTGTATGCTTCCGGATCGACCACCACAACCTAAAGAAGAGAAGTATCAATTACAATCATAATGGTAAAGCTATGATGTATTCGTGGACAATTGACAGCTTGGAAAATTCAAACAATACACTCTGCAAAAGAAATGTATAACAAATCCCAAACATATGTAATGTTAAGTCAAAGAAGATCTCAAACTTAAGTAATTAAGTGTTAACAAGTGCTATCAAACAGAGTGATGATAGCAGATATTAGCTCACATAGAGAAAATTTATACACCCTTATGGTCACTTCATAGCATGGTAGTCAATAAAGCAGGAAAATTTCATACTGAAGTCTCAAAGCTATAAACTTGTAAAGACGAAACTAACCTGTCTAGTGACAGCATCAAAGTCAAAAACCTTGGTCGGACTGCTCTCAATCAAGTCAATCTTTTCCTGGTCTGTCAAAGTGTCCATCATATCTTCATTGATTATTATCTCAGGCTCATACATAAAGGTAACAGTAGCCGCAGGAGACCATTTGGCGTGATCTTTCCCAATTCCTTTCCTTGCTATTGCCCTTAGCTTCAATTCTTGTCCACGGCGCAGCTTCACTATGATAATTCCCCTGAAAACCAAAACAAACAGCCACCAACAAAATTATTAAGCAGAGGCAAACAAAAAAAAAGCAACACAAATACAAAGAACAAAACAACCAACAGCAAGATGGGTCAGGCAGAGAGGCATAAGATAATCACAAAGGAAGCATCTTTCATCACACTAAAATTGTCTGAAAGGAAGCATCTTTCATCACACTAATATATGTCCTTTTTTATCAGGGTAGTGAAACTAAAGTAAACCAAACTCAAAACATGTCTTAGCAGTGCCCTAATTCTCCAAATCCCTAGAGAGTGAAAGAAAAAAAAAGATGGGTCATGCAGAAAGGCATAAGAAACATCATAAAGGAAGCATCTTTCATCACACTAAAATTGTCGGAAACCCGGCAATTTATGTCTTTTTTTCTAATCAGGGTAATGAAACTAAAGTAAACCCAACTCAAAACATGTCTTAGCAGTGCCCTAAATCTCCAGTAATAGAAAAAGAAGATACCTTTGCTCGCCAGAATCAGCTCCAGACGAATCAACGGCGAAATCAACAGGAGTAACAGTAGCATCAGCACTGTACAGATCCCTACTAGTAACATCTAGGGTTTGGTCCGTAACACATTTAGCCCTAAGATGAAACTCAACGGAGCAGAACTCGCACTGTCCATCTCCATCGCACGCATCGCAGTCACGAGAGAAGCGCATGCTCATGGCCCTCTCGCTGGTGAGAGGGATGAGACCTAGTCGATGAGCGATGAACTCGTCGTTGAGGACGGAGGAGTTAACCTCGATTTCGACGAGGTCGATAGCGACGGTGGGGACTTCGGAGATCATGACGCGGCGGAGAGCGTTGGCCATGGAGACGTCGGTGTCGCGAAGCTCGAACTTGGCGTAGTCATCTTTGAGCTCGCGGATCTTTATCTTTGGGAATCTCTGGTAAGTGGCGCCAGTGTCCATGTTAAAGCTCGTTGCTTTTTTTCTGGTTCCTTTGGATTTTTTAGGGTTCTAGGATCTTCACTCTCTTCAACGATGAAGGAGGAGAGAGAGTACGGTGAAGATAAAGATAGAGCAATGGTTTAAGTTGGGCCTTTGGGCCTTCGTCTAATGCCTCCAACTTTTCGATTTAAGTTAGGGAATTATCAATGGAAAATTTAGGGGTGGTTTCAGTTCAAATTCAGATTTAATTCGATTTGGTTTGTTTGGGTCTAAAAAACTTAACTCAAGTTAATCAAAATTAGTTATTTTGATTTGGTTAGTCTTTAGTTCGGTATTTTACTGCTCGGAATTTCTTCCTAAACTAGTACTGGCCGTGCGTACGACGGTAAACATTTTGTTAAATAAAACCAGATTTCAGTTAAATACACATAACTGAAAATTACATATTTGATAGAAAAGATGAGTATACATAGAAATGTTAACACAATTATCATTGCTAACTATGAACAGATAAATATCAGTTTAATTTGCTTATAAAGGAAAAATTCACATTGGTTAACACTATCTTTTTGAATACAAATATTAGACTGAAGCTTTCTTGTTTTACATCTATTTCAAAATATATATAACAAAATAAAAGTGCATGTATATATTTAAAATCAGATATCATTTGTAGGGGAAAAGCAGTTTTCGAAGAACATCTCTACATATTGAGAGTTTGAGACTAAAGAAGTGTTTTTATTTGTGCGAAGAGAAATATCACATTCCTCCACTTTTTTCTCTCCAAGTGGTAGACTTAATATTTTGCGTAGACTTAATGTTGAAAACCTTTCATTGACTTAATGTTAGTCTTATTTTCATCTATTATACAAAAGTTAACTGAAAAACTAAGTTTTTATAGAGACTAAAATACAACAAAAGAATTCGGAGTTCAAGACTTTTTTTTATAAAAGAGTCACGTTCGGGCTTCGTCGATAATCACAACTTGACAAGCACGCCATTAACATATTCAAAGTCATACTGTATCTTCAACTTCAAATCACAATAAAGAGTTGTAATCACGCTAGATATATAACACTTTTTGAATCATCTCCTGATTATAAGCCATCGAACTAATGTCAAACATGTATCACAAATTCCAGATCTCCAGTAAAGTTTTCAAGTCTTTGGTTTGAAGATGAAGATTCTGATAACATTACTCTTTAGTAGCGTACTAGTTTTGTCTATAATGTTGTTATCATCCTCAAACAACATCAAGAACCAACTTCTTGATGCTATATCCACCGGTAAAGAAAAAAACAACATATTCATCTTTTTGTGTTTTTTATATATTGGCTTTAAACATTTTTCATTTTCTTTCCACAGTTTCAAAGGAAACCGAAACACCAATAGATAAACTATTGGGAGGGCTTTTAACCGCGGATTTCGATGAAGGTTCTTGCTTGAGTAGGTACCATAAATCTTCGTTGTATCGCCATCCTTCGCCATACAAACCATCCGAATATCTCATCTCTAAGCTTAGAAGCTACGAGGTCCTTCACAAGCGTTGCGGTCCAGACACAAAAGCCTACAAGGAAGCAATAGAGAATCTTGCTCGCGATGAGAATTACGCAGGCAACTCCGTTGGTGAATGCAGATACATGGTGTGGATCGCGGGTTACGGGCTTGGAAACAGAATGCTTACTATGGCTTCTGCGTTTCTCTACGCTCTCTTAACAGAGAGAGTCATTCTTGTTGACAACCGCAAGGACGTTAGTGATATCTTATGCGAGCCGTTTCCAGGTACTTCTTGGTTGCTTCCTCTCGACTTTCCCTTGATGAATGGTTCTTACCGGTTAGACAAGGGATATGCTCGTTGTTACGGAACAATGTTGAACAATCATGCCATCAACTCGACTTTGATCCCGCAGCATCTATATCTTCATAACCTCCATGATTCAAGGGATGAAGATAAGATGTTTTTCTGTGAGAAGGATCAAAGTTTGATTAACAAGGTCCCTTGGTTGATTGTTCAAGCCAATGTCTACTTTATTCCATCTCTATGGTTTAATCCAACATTCCAACTCGAACTAAAGAAGCTGTTCCCGGAGAAAGATACCGTGTTTCACCTTTTGTCTTGGTATCTTTTTCACCCGACCAATCAAGTTTGGGGTATGGTCACAAGGTACTACCGTGCCCACTTATCCAGAGCAGACGAGACGCTCGGGATTCAAATACGGGTTTTCAGAAAGGACGCTGGTTATTTCCAACACGTCATGGACCAGATCGTAGGTTGTACACAAAGAGAGAAACTCTTGCCTGAGTTGTCTACACAAGAAGAGCCACAAGTCAATAATACATCGAACATCTCGAAACTTAAAGCTGTTCTTGTCACATCTCTGTATCCAGAGTACTCTGACAACTTAAAGAACATGTTTTGGGAGAGGCCAAGTTCGACAGGAGAGATGGTTGAAGTTAATCAACCGAGTGGAGAAAGGGTTCAGCAAACAGACAAGAAGCTTCACGACCAAAAGGCGCTTGCTGAGATATATCTACTTAGCCTAACCGATAAGATTGTCACAAGCGCAAGGTCTACATTTGGATATGTTGCTTATAGTATTGGAGGATTAAAGCCATGGTTACTTTATCAGCCAAGGGATCTTACAACTCCTGATCCGCCGTGTGTTCGGTCCACGTCGATGGAGCCTTGTTACCTTACTCCTCCTTCTCATGGATGTGAAGCTGACTGGGGGAAAAACTCGGGGGAGGTTTTTCCTTTTGTTAAGCATTGTGAGGATCTTGTGGATGACGGGCTCAAGGTATATGATGAGTTATAGAGCTTGTTTAATTCACAGCTGGTTTTCATTAGATTAATGAGTTATTGAAACAGAGGTGCAATGCTATCTCTCTTTTCGTTTTCCTGTATAATAATCATCATCATTGATGTGAAGTTTTTAAATTAAATTGCAAAAACTAATCATGTGTGTATATTGCTTAATGGAAGATGTTACACTTTACAGTTTAGAACTGTATACTATGTTTTTTTCATTTGTCAATGCATAGAAAGAAACATTTAGTTGTTAAAAACGCCTACAAGGTTTATTTGGTTATAACAACTAGTAATAAACAGCACATTACGTTTACTTGACCATTTTCAAACATTTAGTTATTAATGAGGTTTTATGGAGATTACTTTATGTGTCATTTAAGACAATGTAAGTAGCATTGACCATTGGCTGAGTATATTGCAAGCGTTTTGTGCTTTCTAATTAACCCCCTTAGTTCTATAAGAATGAGTTGCTTTGTGATAAGAAATTTTATACCTTTATGGATCCTCTGTACTTCAGGTTAGAAAATATGTGGTGTCATCTTTTAGCGGTTCCTGGTTCTCTGTACATTTACGTGAACAGAGAACTCATTACACATTGGAGAACCCAAATCTCTTGTTAATGGAAAAAGAACTACGTTCTGAAGACCTATAATTGTGTTTCCACATCCTCATGAGGCCCGGCTCAAAGGAAGTAATGATCTAAGATCATAAACCCGTCTCGACTAGACCACCCAAATCCCGACCATAAAACAAGTCCGTAGAGGTTATATTCGACCAACCAGCCAACTAACTCAAACTTGAAGGCCTCGCGAACCAGTTCAACCAGCTAAGCTTCAACATCTTTGCAACCAGTCCAGAAGATAGCCACGGTCCAACCAAAGAAGCTATAACTAGACGAGAGAAAGATAGGTAAAAGAAGGCCACAAAGAACATACACTCTAAAATATTCTTCTTCTTTTCTAAGAAAAAACTAAAATATTTAATAATTAGAAAATAAGAGTTCCAAGTTCCAACCTTGCTCATTTTACACTTTTGTGTGATCCAAACCCTTCATATGCGGATAAGAGTTTTCATCTATGGATATAGCCCCTCACCAGAACTTGACACACTTTCCAAAAACTATTCACATTGAAATTTGGAAAAAAATTTCTAGCTACACGAAATTTACACTAATATGGTGGAAATCATCAAATGTATAAAAATGTGTCAAGAACTACACGAAGTATATGTTAATACATGTCACATGTACGAAGTAAATGATATTATGGTGGCAACATCACAATCAGATTTAATTGTTCTTAAGCTAAGTTAATGGGGTCAATCCGTAACTTATGAAATTTAATAAACTTAATTGATTTTAATTATTAAAGTTAATAAAATTAATAAACTTAATAAACATAATATTTTTTAAAACTTAATAAACTTAATATTTTTTGTTAAACTTAATAAATTTATTAAACTTAATAAAATTATTAAACTTCATAAACTTAACAAACTTAATAAACTTAATAAGTTATTAAACTTAATATACTTAACAAACTTAATAAACTTAATGATTTATTACGTTTAATACATCTTATTAAGTTTAATAAATCTTATTAAGTTTATAAAGTTTATTAAGTTTTTAAAAATTATTATGTTTAATAAGCTAGAATCCTAAAACTAATAAACAAAATAATTTAATAAACTTATTAAGTTTAATAAGTTTAATAATTTAATAAATTTATTAAATTATTATGTTTATTAAGTTTGCTAAGTATATTAAGTTTAATAACTTATTAAGTTTATAAGTTATTAAGTTTGTTAAGTTTATTAAGTTTATGAAGTTTAATAATTTTATTAAGTTTAATAATTTATTAAGTTTAATAATTTTTTTAAGTTTTTTTTTTAAAATATTATGTTTATTAATTTTATCAAATTTTTTAAAAATATTATGTTTATTATGTTTATTAATTTTATCACATTTTTAAAAAATATTATGTTTATTAAGTTTATTATTTTATTAACTTTAATAATTAAAATTAATTAATTTTGTTAAGTTTCATAAATTACGGATTGACCCCATTAACTTAATTTAAGATCAATTAAACTTGATTGTGATGTTGCCACCATAATATCATTTATTTCGTACATGTGGCATGTATTAACATATACTTTGTGTAGTTCTTGATACATTTTTATACTTTGGATGGTTTCTACCATATTAGTGTAAACTTCGTGTACCTAAGAAACTGTTTTCCTTGAAATAAGTCTAGATTAGACATCATAGAGTCGTTGGGCGGAAAACTTTTCTTGTTCTCTCTCGGAGGCTAAAGGCCTCTCAATCCAATGTAGGCATAGGAAGAAGATTGGTCAAACCCGAAGATCCCCCTGGAAGCCATAATGGAAGGTTTCTCCTTATATCACTAGACGACAAATGCCTACCACCATGTGCTCATCAGTTATTATACTTGTAACATATATTCTCAAAAGTCGGAGAAGCCCTGATATACATATATGTACTATTTTGTCCCAAAAATACATATTTGGTATATTTGGTACATTTGGAAGGCTCGAAACGATAAGATGTTCAGAGGAATTGATAGAGACACACTGGAATTAGCCAGATATGCAGAGAGTGAGTGTCAAGCTTGGTTCCAAGCTAATGAACAAGATTTAGTACCTGATCAAGGACACATGGATATGGACCAGACCATAACTCTGGGGGATATCTGCATGATTGACGGTTCATGGACTTCTACGAGTCAATTCAGTGGATGTGGATGGGTATGGACTGATTATATGGGGAATAGGCAGCTAATGGGTGTAATGTGAGTAGGATGGAATCGGCCTTGCACTCTGAGCTGGAAGCACTGCGGTGGGCAATGGAGAACATGATTCAACATTCGCCATGTCAGAGCTTTGGGACGGACTGCAAGGAGTTAATAGCGATGCTTAGAGACCCCGATGGCTGGCCAACTTTCTCAACGGAGCTAGAAAAGATCATGACTCTGCAGATTTGTTGTCCAGATTTTAAGATCTCCTATGTTCCTAGGACGGCAAATGTAGTTGCTGATTCTCTCGCCAAAACGGCTCGGTCCTTTTATCGAGACTTATTGTATGTTGGTTGTTCTATTCCGGTCTGGATTTCTAGACCACCTCAAGTTTGAGTAATAGATCAGCCGTTTGTTGCCAAAAAAAATATATATATATTTTTCGAGATGAATATAATTTGAATAGCTTTAGAGTGAGTTTTTTGAAAAAAACTAAATAAATCAAAGAGATTTTCTCTTGAAAATGCAATTTAGAAAGAAATGTAAGTATTACAAACTATGGCTTTGACATGTGATCAAAAGAATGTGTGGGAATAATTAATTCCTCTTTATTCTTTAAATTTGACACCATTTGTGAGGAATCATAATAGTTAATTCCTCTTCATTCCTTAAATTTGACACAATTTATAAGAAATAACTTTTCTTCAATATTCCTTCTCATTCCTTTTAATTTAAGGAATCAAAAAATAAATTCATTCATTATCAAATCTGGGGAGGAACAACATGGAACAAGTCTTCCTATTATAAGTTTAAGGATTAATATCAGAGGAATGAACTAAAAATATCTTAACTTTCAAGAGCATTTCCATTAATTAATATAAGTTTTGATTTTGAAGAATATTACATTTTCTAATTATTTTCTTTTAAATAGGTTACAAATGAAGTCCTAATGTAATCGTTCTCAACGAGGTTGCTTTAACAACCTCAAAGCAAGACTTATCATAAGAGGGAAACACTAGCTTTTTGAATAATCTGAAAGTAAATAGACAAGAAAGTAACTTTTGTAAGTGCCCTCCAGCGATGTCCCAATCATTCGTAAGTTCAAGTGTTTCGGTCTTACGCAATTTTCTACTATTATTTTCATAATCTTTTGAGTTATGAAGCATTGAAAAATGAGTGATGACCATAAACTATACAGTTGTAACATAGAATAATATGCACAAAGGCGTTCTTGGATTAGTCCAAAGACACAGTGTGTCTTTATTCGTATTCATATTCATAGTCAGACGGTGTTTGTCGCATTCTATCTTTGTCGCTAACATAACAACTCCAAGAACATAATCTTTTTAATACAAGATTATTTGCTCAGAAAATCACAGGATGTGGCAACAAAATTAGACTTATATATCATAATAAAATATGGTAGCTAGACCATTAATTCCTACTAACAACAAACAATTCTTTTTTTGGTTAACCAAAAGTTTCAGACATTTTTTTACAGATCACCAAAAGTTCTAAAACTTACTTTCACAGGCTAAAGACATGTTAATTAACTTTCTCCAAACATTTGATTATGCCTTAAGCATTACCTTGTACGTATGGAGAGAGACGACCAAAAGGCAAAGCCGACCTCCACCACGTAGAATTGCTTTCCTTTTATATAAAGATAGCAACACCCTCTTTTAGACACTTGACATCATTCATTCACACAAAACACTTAAAACCAAAACAATGACTTTGTCCACTTCTTTCCTTCCTCCTCTCCTCTTCTTCACCCTTTTCATCCTCTCCACCGATGCACTGACATCACCATCCGACGTGTCAGCTTTAAAAGCCTTCAAAGCCGCCGTGAAACCCAACTCAATCCCTCAATGGTCTTGTCTCGCAAGCTGGGACTTCACTGCCTCCGACCCATGCGCTACGCCACGTCGAACACATTTCACGTGCGGCATCACTTGCTCTTCCGACTCCACACGTGTGACCCAACTAACTCTCGACCCGGTCGGTTACACGGGTCGTCTCACTCCGCTCATCTCTGCTCTAACGCAACTCATCACGCTCGATCTTGCCGACAACAACTTCTACGGCTCAATCCCATCTTCCATCTCCTCCCTCACTACCCTCCAGACACTAACTCTCCGGTCAAACTCGTTCTCCGGGTCCTTACCCGAATCGTTAACTCGGCTCAACTCGGCCGAGTCAATCGACATCTCGCGTAACTCGCTAACCGGACCGCTTCCGAGATCACTCAACTCTCTCTCGAACCTGAGACAGCTCGATCTCAGCTACAACAAGCTCACCGGACCAATCCCAAACCTTCCGCAAAGCCTCATCGACCTTGCTATAAAGGCGAACTCTTTATCAGGACCCATTTCAGAAGAGTCGTTCACCGAGTCGACTCAGCTAGAAGTAGTCGAACTCGCTGAGAACTCGTTCACCGGAACACTCGGAGCTTGGTTCTTCCTCCTACAATCTATCCAACAAGTCGACCTAGCGAATAACAGCATCACTGGCCTCGAAGTTCTTCCTCCCGGAGAAAGCGACCTCGTGGCGGTGGAGCTTGGGTTTAACCGGATCGCCGGAGATGCTCCGGCGAGTTTCGCGGCGTACCCGAGACTTACTTCACTGTCTTTGAGGTATAACATGCTTCACGGGGTGATCCCGGCGGAATACGAACGGAGCAAGACGTTGAGAAGGCTTTTCCTCGACGGGAATTTCTTGACCGGGAAACCGCCGGCGAGATTCGTTAAACCGGAGACGGAAGTGATTGGGAGTTTGGGGAATAATTGTCTGCAGGGATGTCCAGGGAAAGCGAAGATGTGTGCTCCATCGCAGAAACCATTTTCCATTTGCAAGCAGGCTTATGGTGGGAAACCAAAGTCATAGTTTTGTCGGTGTCGGTTACCTTTTTGTGTCAGTGATTTGTAAAATAATGATTTGAGTTTACTCAGTAGTCTTCAAGAAATAGTACTAATATTATTATTATTCATCGAGATCTTCGGATGTTGGAAAGAAGTAAAACTGCATTGGAGTTGGAGGTACACAATCTAATGTATAAAAAATAAAGAACGGGAGTTTTTAGCCAGTTACCTTTTCATTGTATAATATGATTCAAATTTAAATTTGATTGTGTCATATTTTAGTCCAATTAAAAAGATCAAGCTTATAAATATCACAACGACAGTTCTGTACAACTTTTTTTATAAAAAAAATCTTAGATTAGTAACTTAATAGTAGTTTTGTATATAAGTTTGTTGACATAAGTTAAGTATGGAAGATGTTCTTACCATTTTCAGATTTAAAGATTTCTAGTGATAAAAATATTTTTGATACACTTAAGTTATGGTGTATTAGGAGATCACCAACCCAACTCTATTTTTAATTCTAAAATAAAATAAAATGGAATATAAAATAGAAAACACTATAATCTTATTTTTATTTTCTATTCCATAATGAAATTTATTCCATCTAATATATTTTTGTTTGGTCATTAAATAAAAAATAGAGTGGAAGTATAGTATTTTTACTCTATATTTTCTTTTACTTCAATTTAGAAGAGAAAAATATAATTTTACATTTGTAATTTTTTTTTTCTTCTATAATGTTTTAAACATCCATTTAGGGATGCAAAACATCTAATCAGTTTTCACACTCTAAAGAGCATATAGTAATAAATCTAATTTTGGTACATTACAGTTTTCTTCCTATTTCAAAATCAGTAAATTTATGTATTTCATACTATATGGACAATATTTCATATACTATATGGAGAATATAGTGTCCTGATACCCAATATGAATCCACAGTTTTTAGTATTGATAGATTACTACTACATAGCAGTTTGACCAAAAAAAAAAGAAAAAGATTACTACTACATAGCCATGTCATCTCCTGACATTGACTCTCTTGAGATTCTTTCTCACTATAGTGCTTGTATCATAATTTACAGTTATGTTTTTAAACTAAATATGAATATGGACCACAGCTCTATAGCTTAGATTTTTAAAAACTTCGATATTAATAAATAAACCGCATAATATTTTCAAGCCTAATTCAAAATTTCAAATGGCTACTAAATTATAGCTCAATCACATAGTTTATTGCACCGAAACAAATAACACTTTTACCCAAAAAATATATTTGCACCAAAACTGTTGCTCCATAATTTGGTTTAAAAAGTGACTACGTTAAAAATTAAAAGCCCCGTTTTACGACATAAGAAACATTATGTAATATAAATTATTTTATATATTATTATTTATTTTATAATTATTAAGAAATAAAATAAATATTGAATAATTGAGAAGAGAATAAATATTATATATAGTTAAATGGGAATGAATACATAAATTAAAATAACCACTCTTGTTTATCTACACTAATTTTATGGGTTTTTTTGCAAACATGACTCAAAAATCCAACTCAAACATAAAATAAATTTTTTTTTTTTGATATTTTATTTGCCCTATCCACTCAAATAATTATGCTTATTCACTAAAAAGTCATTTTTTCCGAAATGCTCTTATTCTTATTTTTATCAATTAATCACAAAAATGTTATTGCCATCAATTCACCCAACAACCATAAACAACCAAAATGAAACTCTTAATGCATCTAAAAAACGAAATTTACTCATTTATTCTTATATCTTATGCCCAAAAATTACATCTCTCTCACTTTCTAGCTATATTCATCCAAAAAAATCCAAACTTTTTGATTCTAAAGTTTTTAAGGGTCATATAACCATTCAAACTCACAATTTCTGGTCACTAATGATTGAGTAATTGTTCTGGTGAAGTTGTGCTTGAAGAACTAAGAAAGTTCTCTCAGAGGTTGAAGGTATGAATTGGATTTTTTCCCAGTTTTTTTCGCTAGAAGACTTACGTGTAAGTCTTCATAAGTCTTCTGGTCAAAGAATATGTTAGTTTTGCAATTGACTTTCTGTGTGATTTTAGAGAAGATTGTCGTGGAAGTTTTCCAATTTTCTTTGTTGGCAACAAAAAAAACTGAGAATACTTACCTAGAAATCTTCTCAGATAAACATGTTAGTTTTGTAATTGACCAATATATGTCAGAAATTTGACATTCGAGATAAGACTTCCAGGTAAGTCTTCTCAACATTCACATTAAATCTACTTACTATCTCTGGAAGTCTCTGTATGTTACTTTTGCAATTGAAAATTTAACTTTAAAATATTTAATTTAAATTGAGAGACTTTCAGGTAAGTCTTCTAGATAAGTCTTCTGTCGGAATACTTACTTGGAAGTCTTCCAGATTTTTATTTTGGATTCTAGTCAAACCTAAGATAATCAAAGAAGACTTACCTATAAGTCTTATGGCGGAAGATTTACCCGAAAGTCTTCTCAACAAAGTCAAATATAGTCAATTGCAAAAGTAACCTACACAGACTTACAGTGATAGCGAGTAGATTTAATGTAAAGGTTGAGAAGACTTACCTGAAATTCTTCCTTAGCAAGAAAAATTTATGACACAGATTGGTCAATTGCAAAACTAACATGTTTGTCCGAGAATATTTCCATGTAAGTCTTCTCAGGTATTTTCGAGAATATTTGTATTACAAAAGTAAGCCAATATGTACAAAGGAAGACTTCCAGAGACTTCTCTCAAAGTCTTCCTTTGCAAATTTTCAATTGCAAAAATGATCTAAATGGAAGACTTACTTGGAAGCCTTCCGCTAGAAGACTTACATGAAAGTATTCTCCAGAAAGACTTCCAGGTAAATCTTATACGACAATGTATAATAAACTTTCATTTTCTTCAAATTTAAAATGAATTTTAAAGATTTTATTGTTAATTCATGTGTTTTAGACAGTATTTGGGTTCATGTATGAAATTCCTAACTTACTTGGCAATAATTATGAGGTTACCAACATTCATGTTTTTAATGTTTCTATATAATCTGAGAAAACTTATTAAGAAGTCTTCTCGCAAAATAATTCTGTGGAAGTCTTATACGTTAGTTTTTTTATTGTATTTTAAGAATGTTAAGTAATTTAAGATAAGCTTTTTAACTTTCAAAAATGTTAAATAATTTCAAGAAGAATATAATGTGTACATGAAAATGAAGTTGGAAGAGTTAACCTATTCATTATATCTTACTTGTTTATAATTACAAAATTTCTTGGTTTTATTTGTTAAAATATTTTGTTGGTTTTATTTCTTAAAAGTTAAAAGTGATGAACACGTATTATAAGTTAATGAGAAGAAGTTGTTTATAGTTACAAACTTATATTTTTTGCAGAGTATATGATATCCAAAGATGAGAAGAACTATACAATGAACATCATGTTTTGAATCTGTAGGCCATTGAACTTTTTTATTTCATTGATTTGTAAAAATAGTTAGAAATCAGATTGTTAACACATATATTACATCTAGAGAAATATCATTACTGATTTTACAAACATAGAACTAGGCCTAGGCGTTCGGGTACCCGTTCGGGTTCGAATTGGGTATATCGGATATCAGTTCTTTTTTGTAACACCTCTTAGGTCCCATTTTAATAAATTCTCAAACTCGGATCGGGATCGGATATAACACATCGATTTCAGTTCGGGTTCGGATTATACTGAAGTTACCATATATCATTTGGGTTCGGGTTTTACTGTAACGGTTTCGGATTAACTAAAATAAAATTCAAAGAAAATAAATAAACAAACACTCATAAGTTGACTAGATAAGAACTAAGAAACATGTCTCTCAAAATTAATAAACTCAAACTTAGTAAAAGTGTTTGCAACAACACACTAATACCGATAATAGCAACATAAATTTTTAAAATGGAAAACAAACTGAGACAAAACCATAAACAGATTACTATGATTCATATGACACAGAAGACTCAGATTGAGTTCTTGAAATCAAAGATGGTGGAGCAGATAGAGAGAATTGCATGTTTGTGTTTCTGAACATACTCTTCGATCAAACACCTTATTTTAATAGGAGATTAGGTTTTTGAAACTAGAAGAAGAGGAATCACCCCTAAGGTTATTATGAAAGGTGTGGTTGTGTCTAGATCTAGTTGTGTCTTAAAATTGAAAATACCAAAGTGTGATTGTTCCTTTTTGGAAATTGTCAAAATCAAATAATGATTAATATGTGTATATACTTATTGTACATTATACATATAATCGGTTATTTCAGGTTTTAGTTCAAATATCAGATTAAACCGAACCCGAACCCGATAACCAAAGTATCAGCATATCAAACCCGATCGGGTATTTTGAAAGATCCATAACCGGTCGGGTTTGGGTTCGGTTTCGGATTATGGATAATATGCCCATGCCTACATAAAACCATACTTTTATTATACTCTTGTTTACTTTAATAATATCAAGTAATTTTGGACAATAAACATATTTACCATATTTTTCATTATTATTTCTTCAAATTTATTAAAAAATCACAACTAAAAAGTACAATACAAATCACAAACAAAACTATTATAGATCATTCCCTCACAAAGAAAAGTTTGGACTCCCCTTGATATGAGAGAAGACGCCAGAAGACTTAAAACTACGTCAGAGACTTAAGACTACACTAAAAGACTTCCAAGAAAGTCTTCTGAACGTCTTATGAAAGTCTTCTGTAAGTTTTCCAATGTTTGACTCATATATGAAAAACCAGCAAAAACAAGATAAATTCGTTAAAAAAAAACATAAGAAAAAATGAGAAGTTGATATAAAATTTGGTGTTTTCATGTTTAAAGAGATTAAAGAGAGGTTGGAAAATTTTAGTTTGGAACAAAGATAAGAGCTTTATGCACCAAAAGATTACTAAATGAAGAAAAATTAGACATGAAAAATTACCAAAACGCTCAGATCTATTGTGAAAGAAGAGACATGTAAGAAGACTACCTCAGAAAACTTAATACTATGTCAGAAGACTTAAAACTACATCAGAAGACTTAAGACTACGCCAGAAGACTTCCAGGAAAGTCTTCTGAAATTCTTCTAATATCTGACTCAGATCTGAAAAAACCTGCATATCCAAAAACGTTCAAATGACATCAAAACATATAAAAATTCAAAAACAATGTTTTTAAGCTTAAATAATGACTAAAACAATCACATTATGTTGAATCTATACCTTATTAGAATCTAATATATAAAAGACACAAAATACATATAAAAAATTTATAGGTCTACCTTTACATGAGTGAAAGATGACAACTATGTAATGAAAAACATGCAAAAAACACGATAAAATAGTGAGAAACACATAAATATAAAAAAAATGATATAATGTTTGGTGTTATCAAATTCAAATAGTTTAGAGAAATGTAAGAGAATTTTAGAATGAGAAATATTATATTTTTGTTGCCTCCATATGAGAGGAAGAAAGAGAATGTGTAAATTTTTTATTTATAAAGAAAGATAAAAATTCCAATTAGGTTAAATATTTTCGATAGAGAAGAGAAGACTTTCATGTAAGTCTCCTATTAGAAGACTTACATGAAAGTCTTTCAAGAAGTCTTCTAGACCCTAAATTTATTATTCGCCCAGAAGACTTACTATTTGCCTAGAAGATTTCTTATTCACGAAAAATACTTATTATTTGCTCAGAAGACTTACTATTCGCCTTGAAGACTTACTTTAGGCGGAAAACCTAAATTCTTATAAAACTTTGAGCAGGAAACTGTTGTTAAATCATCCAGTAAGTCTTCTTGTGCATTATATCATCAAAAATTTAAGTCTTCCAAAACCCTAAAATCAAATATAGAACTAAATCTTATACAAAAACTTTACTAAACTTAAAATAAACTTATAAAGTGTTTAATATACAAAAAACTAAACACATATAGATCAAATTTAGTTTTTTTAAATTAAGAGTCTACAATCTGACTTTAAAAACACATACAATACTACAACATAGTTCCCATACCCTAAACAAAAAAAATATCGTCACTAACTTACATTCACTATCTATGTTGAAAACAATTCAATTTTATTAAATCTAAATTTATATCACTTATAAAAGTCTATAATTAGATGATTATGATTTTTTCCCTATCAAAATATTTTTAATGAAATTTATAAATTATTTTAAGAACTAATACACTAGAAGACTTTCACTGAAATACTTGAGGAAGACTCATGGAAGATTTAATTTTTGGAGAGAAACCTAAATTCTTTTAACATTTTAAGTGGGAAAATATTGTTAAGTCATCTAGTAAATCTTCTAATTCATTATATCTTCGAAAATTTAAGTCTTCCAAAACTACAAAATCAAATATATAACTAAATTACATACAAAAACTTTATTAAACTTTAAATAGAATTATAAAGTGTTTAATATATAAACACATAAAGGTCAAATTTAGTTTTAAAAATAAAAAGGTTAAGATTCCACAATCTAACCCATAAAAATACATACAATACTACAACATAGTTATTAAACCTAAACTAAAGAATATCATGACTAACTTACCTTCACTCATCTATCTTGAAAAATATACAGTTTTATTAAATTTAAATTTAAATCATTTATAAATGTCAATAATTACATGATTAGAATTTTTTACTAATCAAAATATTTTTATATAATTTATGAAATATTTTTGAATATTTACAGCATGAGAAGACTTTCAGATAAGCCTTCTCATGCTCGCAAGATTTTAATGATAAACCACAATCCTATTTTTTTGTTTAGTCATGAGGGGATCTTTATAATTTCAATAGCATTTTAAGTTATTTTTGCATTTGATTTGAGTTGGAGTACACTTTTATATTTAAAATCAAGTTTTGAGTTATATTTGACAAATTTCCCAATTTTTATTGATAAATAAATGCAAACAATTATTTTTATTTATTTTATATGATATATAATTAAATTCAATAATATAAATATAAATATTTTAATATAAATATTTATTAATTTAGGCTTACTACTCATATGATTTTATTCATTTGTATATTTGTTGTAATAAAAATAATATTAATTACAAATTTTTTTCATGATTTTAGTAATTTATAATTTTTTTATAATTCAATGTGAATTTTGAAATTATAATATTAAGGTCACAATATTTTTCATTGTAAATTTCAAGATTAACATATTTATATATTAATGAAAATCTTTGTCAAATAGATAATCGTGTAATGGCACTTCGGATTTTTTTTGAAACCACTAGTTCAATTTCACTTATAGATCAAACGTTCAAAATTTCCAAATTTATCAAGAAAAACAAAAAAAATAAAGGGGGAATTGCCAAAACCAACCCAAATATTCATTTTAATCCTAAAGGTGTACCCCATATTCAATCAATTGCAAACCCAACCTAAATGAGTGTTAAAACTACTATTTAACCCTTATGAACAAACAAAAAAACGTGAAATATATTTTACGATTTTGTCTTCCGTAGGTCTATACTTTAAGAAAGAAGTCTACAACTAGGTAGACTTACATTAACGTCTACTGTGTAGACTAGTGTAGACTTATTATTTAGTCTACATCTTAATTTAATCAAATAATTTAATTTTAAAATGTAGAAAAAATGTTTTTGGTAATTTTTTTTAAATAAATCATCAATTTAAAGGTTAGTATGAGGTATATAAATTAAATTTTCCTATAATGGAACAATTTAAAAGAATGTATATTGATTTGGGAACTATGTGGTAGACAATGTTAATGGTTTAGCAACCAAATGTTCTAACATGTTATGTCTTTTAGAGTTAGATTCTTAGGGTTAGATTCTAGATTTAGAATAATTTTGTTTTAATGATTCAAAATTGCATATTTAATGTTGAGTAGTTTATATTTTGTATATATGATATTTGGTACAATGACTAAGATTTTTTTTATAATCAATCAAACATTTAGGGTTTGAGATTTGGGGTTTAGGGTTNATTTGTGTTTACCAAAATAAATTATTTTAAAATTAAAATTAACTAAGCGGGAAATGAAAATGAATTTTGGAGCCTATTTTTCCATATTGGCGCCAATATTTAGGGTATAGTAGATTTACAGTAAAGTCTACTTATATGTAGACGTCTATTTCAGTCTACGTTAATTTGTGTTTACCAAAATAAATTATTTTAAAAATTACAATTAACTACGCGGGAAGTGAAAATGAATTTTGGAGCCTATTTTTCCATATTGGCGCCAATATTTAGGGTATAGTAGACTTACAGTAAAGTCTACTTATATGTAGACGTATATTTCAGTCTACATTAACCAATTTAACCTAACCGAAAAAATTACACAGCATATAAATACTTTTTTAGGGTTTTCTGGTAAAAAGAATCCTAATCACGCCATTTAGCTCTGAGGCGGTTTAGGGGGCGATTTCCGGTGAGATTTCCGGCGAACCCTCTTAGACTCCGTTTTCACACCCAGCCACCTTCCTCTCTGAATCACCATTCACCACCACGACCATCACCACTATCCTCTCCCATCCTTCAGCCATCTCCACCTTGTCTCCTCCTCATCTCCTCCTCGTCACCACCATTACTCTCAGCCTCGTCTCCTCCTCATCTCCACCATTACTTTCCGCCTTGTCTCCTCCTCATCTCCTCCTCGTCATCACCATTACTCTCCTCCCTCTCTCTCTCTCTCTATATATATATATATGTGTGTTTATAAAGATTCTCTGCATCTCTTATTGTTTTGAAATGCATATGTCGTTGACGAAAATTGATGAAGTGTTATGAGTTAATACATGTTTGTAGTGTACAAGCATGTGTTATGTTTTATTGATTTCTCTTGCTCTTTTTGTTGCAGGTTGCTCCCAGAATTTTACTACAGACTACGGATTTGTAGACTGTCTTATAGGTCTACATTAATTTAGACTGAATATACAGTCTACATAGAAAAATCTATTAAAAATTAGATTTGTGTATTGTTTATTTTAGGTTTCAGATTCTGTTTAGAGAAACATTGATTGTTCATTATATTTTCGGATGCATTGTCTTAGATTCTGTATAGAGAAACACGGATTTTTTTATTATATAGTTGGATGCATTGGGTTAGCTTACGCTTGTTTTCCTCACTCTCTGAAGTTGAATCATTTATAAGAGTGGTTAGGATGTGTTTTTTGATTACTAAAAAGATTTGAACTTTAATTGAGAAAATCTATGTGAGTTTCATGCTTTACTCATAGCTTCTAATCTTAATTAATGTGACTGAAATCAGATGTGTAGTGCCCATTAATCACTGTCAAGTCCTGTGTACCATACTCTTAGTTTAGTTATGGTCGTTTTTTTCCCATATTATTCTGATTTGTTTTGTTGAATCTGACTTCTTTTGTTTTGTTTTCTGTAGATTAACCTCCATTCTTCGTTGATGGGACATGAAGAGTGGAAGAAGACCTTGAGTTGTTGAAGAAGTTTACGGTGGAAGAAGAAGATGAAGTTGCTGGAGTCTTCAATTTTTTTAGGTTTATAATTTTTTAAAGATTTGGTTTGGTGTAAACCAAGTTGGGGAAATTGTGGTGGTTTGACTTTAGTTTCTAATTATTGGTTTAGTTTTGTAAACTAGTTTTAATTTATAAATAAAATTTATTAGTTTTCTTTCTTGTAGACTTACAAAGAAGTCTACTTGACAGAGAAAAATATAACATAAGTTTATCACATTAGACAACATTCAAAGCAACAATATAGTTTATAAGTTCAACACAGACTAAAGACCTACAAATCCAGTAGAAGACAACTCAAAGCAATGAGACACTAATACATAATAGAACATCCATAGCAATAAGACAACTCATAAGTTCGACACATAGCACTAACACATCTAGAGTTTTTCACCACCCATTCTCTGTATACAATGAGTAATTGAGCCATCTCCTGCAAAAAAAAAAATACGGTTTACATAATTAGCAAACAAAAATTTCATGTTTGATAAAATTATAAAATAGACTTACAAGTACATCTACAATTATTAGAAAACAACATAGTTAAACCAAAAATTATATCATAGACTTACAAGTACGTCTACAAATTTTAAGCTATCAACATAGACAAACAAAAAATTTGATAACTTCCTAATTATAACATATTATCTTCTGAAAATCATTCAAGACCCTTCTGATTAACTAACACACACTTTCATAAAAAAAAGTTTTGAAAAAATTAATGAATAATACACAAATCCACTTTTGATAGATTTTTCTAGGTAGACTACATATTCAGTCTACAGACGTGTAGACGTTTTATTCAGTTTACAGTCCGTAGACTGAAAATTAGGTCTACGTTTAGGTTGGTTTCTGCAATTGCCAAATTCATGGGTTACTTTCTGTATTTGAAAAAAAGATGTGATTTTATACCAGTAGACTTACTTTTTAGTCTACATTTTTAAAAATGTTAGTTTTGCAATTGACCAGAATTCGTTCAGAGTTTGACTTTTAGAAGTAGACCTATTATGTAGTCTACATTTTTAAATTTGTTTGAAAGAGGTTAGTTTTGCAATTGACCAAAGTTGACTTTCTACGAGTAGACAAAACTAAATGTCTACGTAACTGTAGACTGCAGTAAAAGTCTACATTATAACCCGACATGTTAGTTTTGCAATTGACCAACATAAAATAGTAGAATTCTTATGCAGTCTACTTTTTTTTTCTAAGTTTTGTAGACTGCATATGAAGTCTACACGTAAAGTAAGTTTTAGTCAGCTTCTGAATATTTTAGTCAAATACAAAAGAAACCTATTCAACGAAGTCAAAATTTTTGTCAAATGCAAAACTGACCTTCCGTAGACTTACCTAGCAGTCTACAAAGTGTAGACCTCCACGAAAGTCTACTATGGTAAGTCAAAATTTTGGTCAAATGCAAATCTAACCTATGACTCAAAACTTGATTTGAAATGCAAAAGTAAACCCAAATTTGAATCAAATGCAAAAGTAACTTAAAAGATTGTTGAAATTACAACAAACCCCTTGTGAACAAACAAAAAAAGAGTATTTTTTTTTACGTTTCTAGCCCTCGCAAGTCGTTTGCCCAGACGACTTTAAACTAAGTCGTCCAGACGACTTAATTGAAAGTCGTCTGGAACAGTTTTTCTTAAAAATAATTTAAAAATTGTGTAATAAATATCTTGATAAATGAAAAATTGAGATTATGTAATTAACATATGTCTTAAGAGATATAAATTAAGATATAAAAAAGTCAGTTGTTTTCAGCATAGATGAGTGAAAGTAGTGAGTGATGATATTCTTTAGTTTAGGTTTCACCAACATATGTTGTAGTATTGTATGTGTTTCTTAGGATTAGAAATTCGAAAGCATAAATGTTTATTTGAAATTTTTTAAATTTACCTAAGTGTGTTTATTTTTGTGTATAGTAAACACTATTTAAGTATAATTTGATTTTATAACATGATTAGTAGTTAATTTAGTCAATTTAGTTTAGGGTTTAGGGTCTGGACAACTTATAATTAAGTCGTCTGGTAAATATATTTAATAAGGCAGACGACTTAGTTGGATGTATAGTATCAACAGACGACTTAATAATAAGTCGTCCACACCGGATTTTACCAAATTACTTTTAAACCTAACCGTATTTTTTACCGGACATATATAAGATGTTTTTTTTTTACTCACTTTTTCGCGAAACTCAGAAAACCTTAACGCCGTTTCTCTCAAAGGTGATTTCGAGGCGATTTCGATCCGATACAAGACCAATGTAAATCGAAGGCTTCTCTTGCAGATTTATGGGTTTTTATTAGGATGGATGTTGTTTTCCTTTACTTTCACCGTTTGGTTTTGTGTTTTCAACGATTTGGGGTAATTTTGGTTTCAAATTAGGGTTTCAAAAATTGGGGATTTCAATCGACTTGTTGTTTCGTTAGGTTGGATGTTGTTTTCCTCTCATTTTACGGTTAATATTTGTGATTTCAAGCAATTTGTGGATATTTTCATTTCAAATTAGGGTCGTCCACCTGGAAGACTTTCCAGATGACTTAATTATAAGTCTACCAAGACATCCAGTAGAACATTTTAAAGCTGACCAGACGAATGAGAGGAGAACAACATCCAACCTAACTAGACCACAAATCAGCTTTCAAATGTTCTACCGGAAGTCTTGGTAGACTTATAATTAAGTCGTCTGGAAAGACTTTCCAGACGACTTAATTATAAGTCTTCCAGGTGGACGACCCAGACGACTTAGAATTAAAATGTTTCCAATTCGTTTCTTGTTTGCAGATGGCGAATCAGCATGAACCTCACTTCTTGAAGCCTCTACTTCCTGGTTTCTACAGTGGCGTGGTATACACACGCTCTCTATTTCTCCTCTGTTTATTTCCTTTGCTTATCTTCTTCTTTGTTGACTTGTAGACAATACCACTTGCCTTCTACTCAAAACACATAGAAGGCACGCCGAACCAAGAAAAATGGACACTACGATCGGACGCTTCACACCAAACTTGGGAAGTTATACAAGAAGGAAGAAGACTCACCGATGGTTGGGAAGCCTTCGCCCAAGCACACTCCCTGTGCATCGGTGACATTCTCGTGTTCAAAAAGGAAGGAGACATGGTATTTCATGTGACTCCTTTCGGTCCTAGTTTTACTGAGATTCAGTATACACCTCCTCAAGGGGATGATGCTGNGCTTCACACCAAACTTGGGAAGTTATACAAGAAGGAAGAAGACTCACCGATGGTTGGGAAGCCTTCGCCCAAGCACACTCCCTGTGCATCGGTGACATTCTCGTGTTCAAAAAGGAAGGAGACATGGTATTTCATGTGACTCCTTTCGGTCCTAGTTTTACTGAGATTCAGTATACACCTCCTCAAGGGGATGATGCTGTGGATGGTGCCTCAACTTCCTCGTCTCTTCCTAAATGATGGATGTTTTTCTTGCTATCGTCTTATTGTAATCTGCTTCTAGTGGACTTGTAATGGATGACTTCTATGTTGTTGTTCCCTTGTTTCAAATTATTTTTAAACCTATGACTTGTAATGGATGATCAACTTTTATAACTACAACTCCTTTTGTCCTCTATGTACAAACCATGGCAACACCAATTTTAATTATTAGTCGTCTAAGAAGTCTAACACAAATTCTAATACAAATTCTTAAAACATACTCAAAAAGCCTGGACGACTTAGTAGACGACTAATATTTTAAGTCTTCTGGAAAGTCATCCAACCAGAAGATTTGTCAGACGACTTAATTATTAGTCGTCTAACCTCGTAAGTATTCTATTCAGGCGACTTTCAACTAAGTCGTCCAGACGACTTAGTTGAAAGTCGTTTGGTATAGTTATTCTTAAACATAATTTAAAAAATTTGTAAAAAATATTTAGATAAGTGAAAAATTGAAATCATGTAATTAACACCAGTTTTAAGAGATATAAATTAAAATAGAACAAAATATAATTATTTTTAACATACATGAGTGAAAGTAGTGAGTGATGATATTCTTTGGTTTTGGGTTTGCCAACATATGTTGTAGTATTGTATGTGTTTCTTAGGGTCAGATTTTTGAAAACATAAATGTTTTTTTGAAAAATTAAAAATTTACCTAAGTGTGTTTATTTCTATATATAGTAGACTCTATTTAAGTATAATTTGATTTGATAACGTGGTTAGTTAGTTAATTTAGTCAACTTAGTTTAGGTTTTAGGGTTTAGGGTCTGGACGACTTATATCTAAGTCGTCTGGTAAATATATTTAATAAGGCAGACGACTTAGTCGCATGTATAGTATGAATAGACGACTTAATTATAAGTCCTCCAAACCGGATTTTACCGAATTACTTTTAAACCTAACCGGATTTTTTACCGGACATATATAAGAAGATTTTTTTTTTACTCACTTTTCGCGAAATTCAGAAAACCCTAACGCCGTTTCTCTCAAAGGTGATTTCGAGGCGATTTCGAGGCGATTTCGATCCGATACAAGACCAAGGTAAATCGAAGTCTTCTCTTGCCGATTTAATGGGTTTTTATTATGATGGATGTTGTTTTCCTTTACTTTTACCGTTTGGTTTTGCGTTTTCAATGATTTCGGGAAATTTTGGTTTCAAATTAGGGTTTCAAAAATTGGGGATTTCAATTGACTTGTTGTTTAGTTAGGTTGGATGTTGTTTTCCTCTCATTTTACGGTTACCGTCGTTCTCATCGCTTCTTTTTATCACGTCTATTTTTGCAGTTCTATAACCGCTATGTCGAAGGCGAGTAAATCTCTCCGAATTTTCAGGTCAGCTTTCAAATGTTCTACTGGAAGTCTTGGTAGACTTATAATTAAGTCGTCGGGAAAGTCTTCCAGGTGGAAGACTTTCCAGACGACTTAATATAAGTCTTCCAGACTTATAATTAAAATGTTATACTGGATGGTTGTGTGTTTGAGATAGTTTTCTTTGATTTTTTTGCACAATATTCCCGAACTCCCCCGTAGGATACATACACTAGGGCAAGAGCCTAGCGCTCAGCATAGCATTACGTATCATCCGTGTACGAAGTTGTATACTGCTCTAAGGAATGCTCTTAAGGATGAAGAATGCTCTTAAGGATGAAGAATATGAAGAGCTGAAGGAGTCTAAGTTGGGAGTTTTCATCAAGTTCCAAGAGCTGGATTTTGAATGGGCTTCAAGGCTGGTTCACTACATACTCTGTTTCCAGCTCGACATAAAGAAGAAGTATGAGCTGTGGAGTCTTGCTGGTCCACAACCTTTGAGGTTTTCACTGCTCGAGTTTAAATACCTCACTGGTCTAAACTGCGAGTACATTCAGGACCTTGAGAGACCAAACTGTCCTGTTACAAAGGAGTTGGTTGCTTTCTGGGAGTTGTTGGGAGTTAATGTCGAAGCTGGGCCAACTACTGATCAGATAATAGATGCATTTCAGAGATGCGAAAAGTGGTCTCCGGATGATCGCAAGCGGCTCGGGTACCTTGCCATCTTGGCTGGATACATTGAAGGGAGGAAGTTTTCAACCCATACACGGGCTTCTCTGGCTAGGCTAGTGATGGATCTAGAACGGTTTGAGAATTATCCATGGGGGAGAGTCGCGTTTAAGGTTTTGATGGACTATGTGAAGGGCAAAGATATATCTGGTTGTTACACCATTGATGGGTTTGTACAAGCTCTCCAGGTCTGGGTGTACACAGCTTTGCCGGAATTGGGTGCTAATTATGGTCAGCTCATACCAAACAGCTCTCCACCGATACTAGCTTACAAGGGTGCCAAAGGACGGCATTTTAAAGATGCCAGAAAGATAAGTATTTACTTTACTCGAGAAGCAGACGACTTAATCATAAGTTTTTCTGCGAATTCTTTTTTTTCCATATTTCTTAATCGGTCAAATATCTAATTTTATATTTTCTATTTACTGCAGACTAGTGCTATGAACTTTGTTGAGAAGGGCATGGCTGAAATGTTTCCAAGATGGGACTCTGATGCTGATGATCCGTCCGCGGAGAACATAATTAAACTCATGTACATAAAGAAACCATGGAAGTGGACCATGGATTGCTGGGAAGTCCCCGGAACTTGGGCCAATACAAAGCCGGTAGCAAAGAAAAGGAAGAAAGCGATAGTTCTGATGAAGGAAGAGAGTCCAAGACCTCTTAAGAAAGGTCGTACAGAGCGTATAGTGCTGGTAGATGAAGAGGAAGAGCCAGAGGAAGATGCAGAGGAAGTTGCAGAGGAAGAGGCTGAGGTCAGACCGAACGTTGGTGGGTTGACCAAAGAGGATATTGAAAGAATCAAGAAGGATTCTTTGAAAGATTCTTTGAAGGATGTACTCGATGCCTTGTGTCAAGGGTTTGGGACGTGCCTTACGGAGATCAAGTATCTGTATGAAAGGGTGGAAGCTGTGGAGAAAATCCTTGGTGTCACCAGAAAAGAACAAAAAAAGAGTAAGGGTCAAACTGAAGGGGAATGTGAAAGTTTTAATGAGTCGAACGCGGGAAAGAAGAGCTTGCCGAAGGGGGGTGAAGCAACGGATTTGTCCGCAGGTGCTACTGTCTCGAAAGAGCTGAGTATAGTTCCGAGCTAAGAAAAACCTCCAGAACCGAGCCTTCCATCCAACCTTCCATCCAGCCTTCCATCCAGCCGTCCATCCAACCTGAAATTCAACCTTCCAGATCCAGACCCGAGCTTTGAAATCTTGGAAAAACAGCAACCCACTATTTCAGATCGAGTGAAGGAGCGAGTAAGATATCAGGAAAAGAGGGAAGCCGCTTTGGAACAAATTAAACGTGCCAAGAGTGGGCGACCAAGGACTCTTGCTGCCTCACAACAATCTCCTTATACAGCAAACAGCACAGCCAAAGTGATCATTCCAAACCCAAAGCAAAAAGACAAAAGTCGAAGCAAAAAGGCAAACATTGCTTCCAAAAAGGCCAAAGCTCCAGTCTATAATCCGTTTGGATCTAGTTAACAAGACTAAACTGAAGGCTCTCGTTGAATGGTTGATAACTGATCCGTAAGTGATCCATAATAGCTTGCTTTTTAGTCTACAAAACTGATTTCTGACTAAACATTTTGTGTTTGCAGCTGGTATAAGACACCTTTGAAGGATAAACCACGTACAGCGCCAACTAAGTGGTATTACATCCTCCGAACCACCTTATCTTGGCTGCATGATTGTGTAAGTGTATCTTTTGACTATAATTCCGCGTAGACGACTTACCGTTAAGTCGTCTTCTAAGTATTCTACGTAGACGACTTATCAGACGACTTACCGTTATGTCGTCTGGTAAGTCTTCTTTGTAGACGACTTACCATTAAGTCGTCTGATAAGTCGTTCACAAAGAATACTTACAAGACGACTTAATGGTAAGGCGTCTGTTAAGTCGTCTACGTAGAATACTTACAAGATGACTTACCATTAAGTCGTCTGTTAAGTCGTCTGATATCTTCTGAGTTGTTTTATTCTAAATGCAGCACATTGATGCTTGGATTTATGTGCTGAGGAAGAGGTACGCTGAACATCCACAAGCGTTCAGGAGCGAGAGGATTTGCTTCCTTGATCATCACTTTGCTTAGCAATGGAGTGCCAGCTACAACGTCTTTAAAGAATCGGAGCCTGCTCCCAATGGTTTGGGAAGAAGACTCCCTGGTGGAGCGTTTAACTATTATGCAGGCATTATACCAACATTTTGCAAGTCATTGAAGTTGTGGGGGGGGGGTGGATATTGATGATATCTATGCGCCAGTGAACTACAAGGACGAGCATTGGGTTGCTATATGGATATCGTTTCCTAAGAGACACATAGTCGTCTGGGACAGCATCGTATCTTATATCTCCGACGAAAACCTCAAACTGGTAATGGAGCCTTTTCTGCACATGGTTCCTTATCTGCTTGTTGAGTGCTCTACCACTGATGAGCTGCGTGACCAATACTCCCTGGAGCCATTCACATTTGAACGTGCAAGCAATGTGCCTCAGGCCCGATCTGGTGATTGTGGCGTCTACGCTCTAAAATACATTGAATGTCATGCTCTTGGGCTGTCATTTAATCCAANCAATACTCCCTGGAGCCATTCACATTTGAACGTGCAAGCAATGTGCCTCAGGCCCGATCTGGTGATTGTGGCGTCTACGCTCTAAAATACATTGAATGTCATGCTCTTGGGCTGTCATTTAATCCAAAAGATTTTGCTAAGAACGACGCCAGCGTGAAGAATATTAGGGATAAGATGGCTGTGGATATATATAATGAGCCCACTCTCCCGCATTTGTATGAAAACAAGGATAATTTTGAGGAGATCGGTACTTATGAAGCCTGATGTTTGCATTGTATGTTTGTATTCGAACTTGATTAGGCTGATGTTTAGGATGCTTGTTGTATGTTGCGTTGTTGTACATTAAACTTTCAATTAATTCCTAAAATTAAGTCGTCTTATAATCTTTTGGTTGTGCAAATTTGACAAAACACTAGACGACTTAAACTTAAGTCGTCCAGAGGACTAGGTAACCATGGACGACTTAACAACACTAGATGACTTAATTATAGGTCGTCTGAACGACTAAACAACACTAGACGACTTAATTATAGGTCGTCTGAACGACTAATTAACACTAGACGACTTAACTTTAAGTCGTCCAGAAGACTAGGTAACCATGGACGACTTAACAACACTAGACCACTTAATTATAGGTCGTCTGAACGACTAAACAACACTAGACGACTTAATTATAGGTCGTCTGGACGACTAATCAACACTAGACGACTTAATTGTAGGTCGTCTGAACGACTAATCAACCGGTTTCTTACATTGTGGTTTCGTATGGCCATTTTTCTTGCAGTTTGAGCATCTATACATCCTGTGTTGCTTCCGGGGTTTGCGTCCTTTCATCCTAGATAGCTCCAACCAAGATTGCCATCTTGATTTCTTCTGTCTCCCCGGACGACGCTTTACCTCTGGAGAGAAGCATGTGCGTTCTTCAACTTGTTGTCCAGCACAAGGAAATATATTCTCTGAGTATCCTTCAAACAAATACTCCTTTGAGTACACTGGATGTACAAGTGTGGATATATGCAAACCAGCAAATGTACCAGCAGCTATAGCATGAGAACAAGGTATTTTCTCCACTTGGTAGACACCACAATCACACTTTCAATGTTCCAAATCAACCACATAGTCCATTTTGCCACCTTTCACAAAGAATCGCCATCCATCAATTTGTTGGGCCCTCATCATATCTGCTATCTCCTCTCGAAGAGCAAGCAAGTATTCAACACCCCGACAATGTTGAGTTGGGAGACTCAAAGCATCTTCTATCCTTTTCCAATACCACTTTCCTAGCTTCTCCCTTATGAACTCTAGCAGAAACTTAATCGGAAATCCTCTAGCTCGCTTCAGTGCAGAATTAATAGATTCAGCGATGTTGCTTGTTTTTATGTTGTACCTGTCCCCCTAACAATAAACCCTTGTCCATAGGCTGACCTCGGCATCACCAAATACGTTGCAAGGTCCGGGTTTGCACTATTTATCTCAGCCATGTACCGGTTAAAATCTGAAACCGTATGAGCATAAGCAGCACCTTTCACCAAGTACAAGAGATGTTTCCCTTTATACTTTTTGACAATGTTATCTTGAAGGTGATAATAACATATTTCTCTCACTGCCAAAGGAAAGACCTTATCACACGCACTTTTAATAGCCGTATGCCGGTCGGAGACTATCACCAGAGGCTGGTCATCATATATACAAGTAGCCAATTTTGTGAAAAAACATTCCCAAGAAGGGTCGTCTTCAGCATCTACGATCCCAAAAGCCAATGGAAATATCTGAAAATTCCCATCTTGTGCGGCTGCAACCAACATAGTAGCCTCATACTTCCCACTTAGGTGAGTCCCATCCACCACAATGACCCTTCGCTGATACTTAAAACCTTTGATAGAAGCTCCAAAAGACAGAATTAGATACTTAAATCTATTCATAGAATCAAGTTCTATAGCCGTGACTGAATCGGGATTTGCTAAGGAGATTTGCTCGAGATATGATGGCAGATGCGATACCCATCTTCTGCTGTTCCTCTCACCAATGTTTGTGCATATAACAGTGCCCTGTATGAAGTGGTGTAATCAAGCTCCATGCCAAACATGTTCTTCATTTCATCTTTGATATGCTGCGGAGTCAACCCATCAATGATTCCAACACGATCAATGAAAAGCCTACCGACATACTTCGGAGTACAGTGTCTCCACTGAGCGATTCGGTCTCCCACTGAGCATGTATGTGTTTCCACATATTTTGTTACCCAAAACGTGTTTGTACCATGTTTCACACTCGCTCTTATCTTCCATCCACAACCNCACGATCAATGAAAAGCCTACCGACATACTTCGGAGTACAGTGTCTCCACTGAGCGATTCGGTCTCCCACTGAGCATGTATGTGTTTCCACATATTTTGTTACCCAAAACGTGTTTGTACCATGTTTCACACTCGCTCTTATCTTCCATCCACAACCACTAACCCGACATGTTGACACAAGGAGAGTTTTCGTTGACTTATATATTCTGAAGGAGAACTTACACCTCACTGCTGTCAACCGCAGCTCTGAAAGCAGTGCATCCTTGCTAACAAAACTCTTGTTGACATATATACTGATATCACTCAAATGTTTAACCCTAAGGAGTGAATTACTCTCTCAAATAAGAGGTTCAATTGTAGTACTTAAAGATCGAATTCACGGGGAGCTAGGGAACCTAATAGATCTAATAGTTATAAGATTAAGCTAGGCTAATAAGTTTAAATGCAGTAAATAAATAAACTTGAAAACAGTAAACAAGATGAACAAGGTAACTGTTCAGCTTGGCAAGGAGTTATTTATGGAAGGATAGTTGCTAGATCTAGGGTTTCTATTCAGGTAATCAGGATTATAATACTATAGATGCCTAACAAGTTGCATGCATGATATATAAGAACTTCAGTTCTTAGACAAATCTATAGCTATCGCTAGTAGACTCGTCCATTGATCTGAATGCCGGCAGTATCGACCGATGTTGCTATCGCAGTGTCGGTCGATATATGTTTCCGTCGATCGATGACTCTATAGGAGTATCGATTGATATAGCATTGGATCGAATCGAAACTGTGTTCACCCGAGATTCAATTAGACCGCCTATCGCACGTGCCTAAAGGATCTGAGTTTGTAGAGGATGATATCAGGATGAAGATTAATAAATTAAACTATTCCAGTTCATGATTCTAGTTCATGACTCTGGAAACAAGCATTAAGAACATCCTAACAATAAATATCACAACTTAGAAATCTATAGTTGGGGCTAATCCCACAACCTATCTGAACCCTAAATCCAACAGGTGGATCTATTCAGACATGAAGTTTTTCATAGAAATCATAGATGAGTAGATATAAAACTGAAATAGAACAGATATAAAACCAATGGAGTTCCAGGAGGACTCTGATAGGAGTTCCTCTCTTCTCTCCTAACAAAGAATAATGAATCAAAGAAAGCTTAGATAGCATGTAGCCGTCAACAATGGCTTATAAATATCATAACTAGGGTTTCTGGTCGTCAAGGGTATTTTGGTAACTTGTGGGCTTCAGTCGGTTATGAAATATAGTCAGCCCACGTTCTGGCAGTCATATCGACCGATATGAAGTGTCTCTCATCGATCGACATGCACATATTTTCTCGACAGTTTTCTCTCGCGAGGCAGACTAACCGCTCTTCAGTAAAACGGGCATAACTTCTGATCTAACCGTTGGATTGACCTCAAACCGGTGGTATTGGAAAGCTAACTCAAAGCTCTATCTTGTGTCAAAAGATGGGCTAAATCGCACCATGGGCAGGTCTCCATCTATATCTAAACATCTGACGCGTCTGCGCAGTTATGCACTTAAAGGCTCCAAAAGACACCAAAATCACCATATTTCTCCAGAACGTACCTGAACATATAAATACTCTAAATAGACTCCTAAACATATATAATTATCATAAATACATATCAATACCACGACTAAAGTGGGTCAAAATCATGGTATATCATATACCGTTACCATTCGATCGTCCTCCTTCAATAGCATATGTATCTTTGAAATCTTCAAAAACCACATCACCATCTTCTTCCTCATCCTCATCTCTAACCTTTCCATAAACACTATAATCCTAACCATTCTCGTCCGCTTCAGCAACATTAGAGCAAACAGAGATTTCAGCATCCTCCTCCTTATCATCCTCCTCCCCATCATGATTTTGATCTCCAACCAACTCATTATCACTTTCATTTTCAAAACATTCATCAGCTTCTTCCCTTTCCTCTGAAACCGTTCCCACCTTGCTACGGTTTGATACACAAAGACATACTCTATGAGTTTTGAGTATCTCGAGCAAGTTATGAACTTGTCTATCACTTGTAACATGAATGGGAGGGGTGTCTGGAGCCATCATCATTTCTGCTGGTAATGAGTATCTAATCTCCACAGTGACTGTGCTCATGTCCAGGTTATAATCTTCTTGTGCCATTGCAACAAGTTCAGCATGTGTNATGGGAGGGGTGTCTGGAGCCATCATCATTTCTGCTGGTAATGAGTATCTAATCTCCACAGTGACTGTGCTCATGTCCAGGTTATAATCTTCTTGTGCCATTGCAACAAGTTCAGCATGTGTTGAATCTTCATTCAATAAAAACAATCTTGCTCTTTTGAGATCATCAACCACAAAATCCCAACGGCAATCTTTCAACAGCCATTCTCCATACACTGCATGTAACTGACGAATCATCTGCAAAAATGCAAAATAAAACACATTAGTAAACATAGAGAATTTCATGAAAGTTTACTAAACATCGTCTGGAGGACATACCAGTAAGTCGTCCGGACGACTTACCCGTAAGTCGTTCGGACGACTTACCCGTAGCTCATCCATTGAGGTCATTTTTGCAATTGAAATTTAAATGGGACGACTTACTTCTAAGTCGCCCAGCTTTGTTTGTTAAAAAAAAACAGCAAACGACTTATAATTAAGTCGTCTAGGTAAAACGGGCTACTTTTGCATTTGACCGAATTGTGTCAGATATTTGACTTTTTCTGGATGACTTAAAATTAAGTCGTCTATGGGAAAGTTAAAATATCAATATTTTATTTAATCTAGACGACTTACGGATAAGTCGTCTCAGGTTAGTTTTGCAATTCAAAAATAAAACTTAAATTTTAACTTCTCCAGACGACTTAATTGGAAGTCGTCCGATCAGACGACTTATGTTGAAGTCGTCCAAGATAAGCAAGGTTTGACCAGAAAACTCGAAAAATATTCTGGACGACTTTGATTATCCTGGACGACTTTAACATAAGTCGTCTGACCGGTCGACTTTTAATTAAGTCGTCTGGAGAAGTTTAAAATTTAAGTTTTATTTTTGAATTGCAAAACTAACCTAAGACGACTTATCCGTAAGTCGTCTAGATTTAATAAAATATTGAAATTTTAACTTTCCCAGGGACGACTTAATTTTAAGTCGTCCAAAAAAAGTCAAATATCTGACACAATTCGGTCAAAAGCAAAAGTAGACCGTTTTACCTAGACGACTTAATTATAAGTCGTATGGTGTTTTTTTTTAAACAAACAAAGCTGGACGACTTAGAAGTAAGTCGTACATTTGACCAGAAGATTTATCCGTAGTCTTCTACATCCAGATGACCTACAAGTAAGTCTTCTACGCGAACATATCTGGAAAAAAATTCAATTTCAAACCTTAAACTAGGTGAGATGACTTCCTTAGCACACAGAGTCTTCTCCAACCACCCAGAACATCGAACGGAAGTAACCCACCAACAATTGTATGCTTAAATGGCTCTATCAAACATAAAAATTTTGCTATCAAAAGCTTGGGTTTTTGGTATGAATATGGAGACAAAGTGAAGGAGATGTTGTTTTTAGTTCATAACAATTGAGAAAGAGAGTATGAATATCGATTTTAAGTGAATTAAAAGCTTCAAACCTTGGTTGTACAAGGTTGTTGGGTTGTACAAGGTTGTTGGGAGTATTCATGGCAATGGCAATGTTGTAAATACTTGAAGATGATGAGGTTGAGAGAGTAAAAAGGCTATTTTCGAGAAAAAAGTAAAAAAAAAATTTAATGGCATTTTCGTAAATAAAATGAAGAAGTGGGGTGAATAGGACAAAAACAAGATGAGTTAAAAGAATAAGTTAGTTTTGTGTTTGACTATGAGTTTTGAGTATGAGTTTTGAGTCAATTTTGCAAAAAACTCCTTATGTTAATTCCAATTGTACCTTTTTACTTATAATATTCTTTTCTAGTTATGAAAATAAATCAAATAAATAGTTTTATAACCCGAAAAATTAAGAAAGATAGGCATATTTAGAGAAATACATATAATAATATAAAAGTATTTTTATTTGATTCTAAAAAAGTTTGAATAAATATTTCGGATTTTGTTCTATGAACGTTAGAATTTACATTTTATGAAGTGAAAAATGAAATTCATTTTTTATTCAATTGTACTAAGATTAGAATATTACATCTATGTAAATAACAGTAATCTAAAAATATGTGAAAACAATTTTCTGCAGTTTATCCTAAATTCTACAACACGTAGAATACACAATCTACACATTACTTAAATCTAAAACATATAAAAGTTAAGTTCAGATTTGTTAATTGTATTCTACACCGTAGAATTCAATTTCAAAATTCTTAACAATATTCTAAAAATAGTGGAATACAACTTCTATTGATAACTATTCACAAATCCAAAAATATGGGAACAAATTATTTGAAAATATCTTGTTTCCATATTTGAAAAGTCGATTTTTTTTTGCAGAAAAAAATCCAAAAATCATTATTTCAAAATACCATTTAATTATTTAATAAATGTAATTACGAATCTAATTGAAAAATCGAATACAACTTCTACACAGTTTCTTTGTTTCATTATATAGCTTATTTAAATTAAGGCAAATTTCTCAAATATAATTTTTTTAAGTTTTTATCACAAAATAGACTTCTAAAACTAAAATGACCAAAATAACATTTTTTTTTGTTTTGAAAATTTTCAGTTTTTTCTATTTTTAAAAATTTAAAATTCTACCCCCAAACTCCACTTCTCGACTTTAAATAAAAAACAATTAGGATTATTTAACCCAAAGGGCATAAATTTATGTTTACTTATTTTTGATAAAAGATTTAAATCTATTTTGGTCATTTTTATTTTTAAGTTCTATATTTGTGATAAAAACTATTTTAGGTCTATCCTAGTGATTTTTTTTTTGAATTGTACTAATATATTTTATTTTAACATTAAATATATTCGTATACATTTTAAATATTTAATTACAGTTTATAATTAAGAGTTTAAGGGCATTAACGCCATTTAAAAGATAGTTAACCTAATGGAACAAATATCCTTGTTTTTTGGTCTAAAAAAACAATTTCCCAATTCTAAAAGCATTTGAAATCTCTTTTAACATATTTTTATCTCATTTCAAACACACACATTTAGATATGATTTTTAAAATTTTCAGATTTGTTTCATGTATAAAATCTTTTTTTACTAAAAATATTTATTGAAAGTTTCATGGTCCATGCACAGGTTAGTAACACGTTATTTTATAATAAAAAAAAAACTTTTCAAGAAATCTGCTTAATGGGTAAAATTCTTAACAAATCGTTTTCATAAATTTGTAACTATAAAAGTAATCCAAAAAGGGAGATTTCTCAAAAAGTCTACTTGGCTTAAATTGAAGTCTTTTCCTGCAAACTTCTTCAGAAGCCTCATTCAAAAGACTTTAGATGAACTATTCCCTATTAATATTAGTAAACTACACTTTTTCCAAACTAGATATGAATTTTTAAGATTTCCTTATTCATTCATATGAATTTGTTAATTGTAAAGATTCTAAATGAATTTGATAACTTAATGTTTATAATGATGACATTAACTATATTTTTGTTTCTTATGCTTGTAGCTAATGAAAGTATACCTCACCTGAAATCTTCCCAAAGCATAAGTCTCCTACATTAGTTTTAATAAATTTGCATTTTTTCCAAATTCAAAATGAATTCATAACAAAATTCTTGTTTATTCATGTCTATTTATCAATTGTGGAGTGTCTAAAAAAATTTTCCAACTTAATATTTTATAGTGATGAGAGTAGCAATGTTCTTGTTGTTTATATATGTAGCTAAATGAAAGCATATTTCACCTGGAGTATGTTTCCATAAACTTTTTGAACACGATCTATCTATGCTTTGCTTATGTGGTTTATGCATATTTTGCTATGTCGAAGTTATGTCTTTGAATATTTTTTTTTGCTAATCGATTATCCTAACTTCATTTAAATAGTCCAGACTAGAGATCGAACCGAACAAAGACATTGCCAGGATATCACTATGTGACTCATCTATAACGATTTTCGATCTTGGGTGTTGGAGGATCCGCATGTAAAATCTTTCAATGGGTCAGATTTCAAACCTAGGTGACGGAACTCACATCCATAAACCCTTTACAACCTGAGCTAGAAGCCCGGTTTACCACCTGATAAAGTTTGTTATGTTGAATTTATACAGTGGTATTTGAAACATGTGTTTTATGTGAAACTGCCATATAAATTTTATGTTGTAACTATAACTTGTTTTTTGTTATAATGTGCATATTAACGTTATAAAATGTATAATAATTTATTAGTTCTTAATTATATGATCTTTGCCAATGATATATAAAAGAAAACATATAAAGTTGACTTTACAAACTACAATAGTAAACACAGATAAAAGTTAAATTAAAGTTATATGAAAAATAATTTACAATCAAATATTTAATGAAAAATTTGTTAAAAAGATCTGCTGATAAAGTTTGTTGATGATGTCTGCTAATAGTCTGCTAATGCACTATGTCTATAAATTGTGTTGCATAAATATCAATTATTTAACTATTAAAAATCTAAAAAATTATATATAAAAGAAATGTAAAAAAATAATTTAAAAAAAAAAATTGAAACTAGAATATTTATAACTAAAATAGACCAAAAAAATATAATTCTATTGAGAATTAACACTTTGGCTAAAAGAGTAAAATATTATATTTAATTTGAGAAACAAACCGATTTAATGGTTTAAAATGGTATTGAAAATTTAGGCTTTGACTCTATAGTCATTTTAGAATAAACATTTACTTTAACCCTTATGTTATTCTGAGTTTCACTAAATTTTTATCAATCAAGATAAATGTCTTTTCATCATATTACTTTACTTATTATTAAAATAAATAAATTTTACTCTATGAGTGTAATTCTTTGTCGCAGTAAGCGATAACGTTTTAGCTAAAAACATATTTACTCCATTTTCAGCCAAAACTACAGTACTACTACACCAATCAACTTTTCCAAGAAAAAACCTACACCAATCAAGGGAAAAACCTTTTTAAATATTTTACTCTAGTTACAGTATATTGGTAAAGCATTTGTTTTGTTCCTTGTAGATTATTTGGAGGAAGAAAAATGCGGCCAATTTCACTTGTTTTTTTTTTTTCCGTCAAGGTTTTGATACTGGGAGAATTTCAATTATACTACTTTGGTGGTACCACTTTTCATGTTTACCATCAATAAAGGAACATTTTCAAAAATACACATTTTATTAAAGGATAAAAGACTCTTATATCCTTGTTCTTTATATATATACATAAAATAAATATTAAATAAAATATTAACCATAAACCCTAAAACATCAATTTTAAACTGTAGACCCTAAAAAGTAAACCCTAAACCCTAAAAATCAATCCTAAACCCTAAAATATCAATTTTAAACCTTAAACCCTAAATTCTAAACCCTAAAAAGTAAACCCTAAACCCTAAAAATCAACACTAAACCCTAAACTATCAATCCTAAACCCAAAACCCTAAACCCTAAATTCTAATATTATTTTGACTATTAAAATTTTGATGGTAAAGTTGGTTAATGTAAAGTTGAAAAGTGGTATCTTGAAAGTGTTATTTCTGGCAATTTCCCTTTGATATTTATTCTAAAGTAGAAAATAAGAGTTCATACATAAACTGACTACTAACGGCTTAACAAGATAACCTCAGAACAAGAGTCCATAGAAAGCGACAACTAGAATCCACACCGGGGTGACATACGGAATCAAAGCATACAAACTAAAACCGCAACTAACACCAGAATGACGATTAACTACTACACTCGAGTCTAAACCAATTCAACTCATCAGACTTTAAAAATAAACACATGCCAATGATCGGGATTTACCGCTGCTGCTACTCTAACCCGCCACACGATAATCTCCACTTCCCACACCCACACTACCTGAGACTTCATAACCCGACAAGAGGGATCCCTACTGGATCAACACAACCTTCAGATACGGATGCGACGCAATCATGGCGCCCATTTACTCCTAGATAGAAGCCCAACCAAAACACACGAAGCCTTACGGAACCCTACGAACGGCCCGTCAAGTAATCACTGCATTCACCACCATTGAAGAAAGTTTGCTAAATCAAATGTTAGACTCCAAACATAGAGACATCATACCCAGATTTGAACGGAACCAAATACCACCGACTACACTACTTGCTTGGGAAAAAACGGGTTTGGGACCACCAAACATCTCAGACACCATACCACAACTCCCTCCAACTTGCAGATTTGAAGAAACAAGTCGATACCACATACCAACTACCAGATCTAAGTTGAAAGGAACAAACCGAGCCACTTGCCTCTTCTTTCAAGTTGAGTCACACCAGATCTAAAGGGGAAAACAATTGACAAAACTCAGTTCCTAACACGCCGACCCTATTCCGAGGTTCCTCTTCACTCAAATCGCCAGAGCTCCATAGATCCATCAGTCACCAGCCGCATCAGCACCGCCGTGGTCAGATATGTAACTGGAAGCTAACGAGATCTTCAGAACGCCGAGCATATCGCCGAGGGGTATGAGACCATCTGAGAGGGCAAAATAAAAACGAAGCTTAAGATGAGAGAGCCTTCGACGCCGGGAAAGGACACCGCACGCCGGGGGTGAGGGATGGCTGGCGGCAGAGAGGTATTCAAATTAAAATGAAAAAGGGAATAATGTAGCCTCTCTCTATTCTCACTAAAATTTCACAGATTATACTTTTTTAGTTCTCACAATGATTTTCACTTGTTGTTTTATTTTATTAATTTTTTACTCTAAATTTTTTATTCCAGTTGAAACCCCTTTAATTCGGTGTTTGATTGAGGCTTTATTAATACTTCTACACCAGTACGTCTATGTTTCAATCTCCGGCGACAGCGATTTATCAAACAATTATGCATGTTATGATGGAAAGGCTTACAAGGGATTTTCAGTATGGTGTAAGTAAACTCGACTGGTCGTGAATCTTCATAGAACGGCTCAGGTGATATAGTTAGGAGTAGATCATCATAAGGCAGGTCGTATTATCAGTTGTCGAAATCATCTATGTAATATTTCTCATAATTATATTATCATAATGAATCAGCACTTAAAAAAATATATTCCCTCCGTTTCATATAAGTGTCACAATAAGAAATTCTTTTCGTTACAAAATAAATATCATTTTCGGTTTTCAATACAAAATTCATTAATTTTATTACGTAATTTATTTTGTATTGGTTGAAATATGGTTAGGTGTATAGGTAATTGTGTTTTTATATATAAAATATACAAAATTAATTATTTCCTTAATCCTTGTACACAAAATTAAAGTGATATTTATAATAAAACAAAAATTATATTTTATTCCTAATTCCTCTTTTGTTATGCTATGTTACACTAATTTCCCATATAATTTTTTTTAACGCTCAATGTTATAAAGCCACCAAATAAAAAATTGCATAATGTTCTTACAAAAACTTAATAAAAACCAATAGACGTGAAAAGAAAATAGCCAGTATATATTGACTATTGAGCCAAGCAATAGTACACGAAGACAAACCTTTCACACCCCAATAGGTGGAATCCGGTGGTGTACATTTTCCAAATCATGTATACAATGATACAGCTTCTGCAGAGATTAGAGAGAGGAGCCAGTAAGGACCATTGTTGGCGATGTGCGATTGATGCCTTTGGTCATTGGCAGCACTCTGCAATTTTTAAAGCTATTACATTCCTACTTCCTTGTGCATACTCCAGCGACCAAGCATTCAAACAATCTCAAACAAAGATTTCTTGAGATACAAAGGAGACTGCACTGTCCAAAGTTCGTTTTATTCCACAGCTGGATGTCATGCTTTTATCTACACTAGCAGCTTGAGCAGAGCTCAGCTTCAACGTGAAGGAACTCTATCGCCAGAAACATCTCTTAACTCAGTGAAGATAGTCTTCTCTTTCCCATGTTGTTGGAATCCGAAGTTGAAGAAACCAAAACACTTGCCCAGTGGGAAACATAGAAGAAAGTCTTATCCAAAACAAACCGTCACCACCACAAGAAACTTCCAAAAGCACCATGAAGCATAACCAAAATTAGCCTAACAATCAAGAACCACTTGATAAAACATAAAAATAAAGCACATACAGACCCAAGCCGGTAAAACCGAGGCAAGGACGCAAACATAACCTCAAACACAGAGACCAGATATGGAAAGAGGTCTTGTAAACACCAGAATCGTGAAACTGGAAGAGCACCAACAACCTGCTACAACGCTCTAGATGATGCCAAACTTCCACAGAGTAAACACCACCCAAAGCCTCCATAAAAGCGAAAGTAAAGTTGAAGAAACAACCATAGATCAACAAAGAAGAGCAATACGACGCCATATGTATCGCGTGAGGAATGATCAGACCATTATAAATCCACCAATAAGACCACCAGTGATTCTACCCGACAAAATCACACCTTTAATAGATCATAGATAATCACTTAAAGAAAAAGAGGAAGAAAGACAAAGATCCTCCCTCAGTGGCGGCAAAAACCAAACCACCGAAGAAAGTGAAAGATCTGAAAAATTACTTTTTCACCTATCTTTTTACTCCAAATTATTCTTAAATTACCAACCAAACACTTAATCTCATGAGAGTAACAACATTTACTCTATTTACCTTTTTGTCTCTCTTTTCTATTCGTTTTCTTTTCATTTCTTTTTCACTTATCTTTTTACTCCAAATTACTCTTAAATTACCAACCAGACACTTAATCTCTGACTGAAAAGCACATCCAGAGATAATTATATGGAGTAAAGGTATTTTCTGTTGAGTTACTCTGATTTTTATCTAATTAGGTGGAAGTTCTTTTCACTCATTAACGCTAGAAAAAAGGAAGTACACTAATATGTTACTCTATACTAGTGAAAATACGAGTTTTACTCCCATTTTCACTTCTTTTATAATTCCTCCTTCTCCAGCATTTTATCCTTCCATTTTACTTAATTATTTATTAGGACTGGACAAATAAAATGAATCCAAAAATTCATACCAAACCTGACTCGATAATAATGAATCCGAGCCGATCCGAACCCGACATAAATACTGAATAAATCTTGTTTTACAGTATTTTAGATTATAGGTTTTACCCTAACCGAACCCAAACTTAAAATATTAAAATATTATTGAGTACTTACAATAATAAGTCATTACATGAATAATTAACTAAAACACTTAGTCTAATACACATTTTTATTTGGTTAAAATTAATGTTTTATGTTTTATATTGCATTTGAAGTTTAGTTATGAATAAATTTGTTTTGAAGTTTAAACAAGGTTGTTGTTTGTAAAGTTTAAACTGTGTTTCTTACGTTTATAAAATTGTTAGTTGTGAACTTTAACTTTTTATGTTTTATTATGTATAATTTTCATATATATAAGATTTTGGTTTGTCATGAATCATGATATGTTTAATGTTATCACGTATAGTTCAACCACATGTCTCATATGATTGATGGATGAGTTTCACAAAAAAATTTGAATGACAACAATATGGTTTAAAGAAGCTAAATACATAAATTTATTGAACAATTGAAAATATATTAAATTTAATTTAGTAACAAATCGTATTTTTAGAATCGATAACCCGATTTATATCCAGAACTATTTTGGGTCAAGCGGATTTTGGACATGTAACTAAATCTGAACCGATCCGACTAAACCCAAACCGAATCCGACCTGAATTTTTTATAATATTCGAGTGAGAATGAGATTTATGACCCCGAAAACTTGAAATCTGAATGATCCCTAACTGGAATCCGATCAGAACCCATGTTGCCCATGCCTATTATTTACCAATCAACCTTTAGAGGTTTAAATATTAATAACTGCTACGTTGGTGGGTTTTTTTTAACGCTCGTTTGTATTATTAAGCCATTTAGGCAAATAGATTTACACAATGAGAATTAGAAAAAACAATATAGAAAAGGGATACACCAATAGAGATCCAAAGTAGACTAACACATCTATTAGCGTATGGATGACTAAAGATTTTCATGTAAAAGCTCCATATTTGCTTCTGGAATAGTTGAATTTCAAGGGAGATAATCTTCGTATTAATCCAGAAACACCATGCTTCATACTTAGTTAAGAACTCTTGCTTCTCTCTTTTTATTACTTCAGTAGGAGCCAACAAGAGAAGCAACTCTTTATATTGCTCTATTGATAATAATAGAGTCAAAGAGATTACCGTTCTATAGAATTTTATATTGTCTTTCGAAGTAACCATAGCTTGCAGCAAGAACTCCATCACCATCAAATGAGGAACTATCAACGACTGAAGACGGTAAGACCCGTCACCACAATCCGCGGTAGATCTGTCAATTATCTTTTCTAAGTGATTCAACTGAACCAAATGTTTTTCATTCCAAATCCATTGAAAAACCATATAATAGAACAATCCAAAACTTTGTCCGATTCAAAATAAATTGGCAATCAAATGAACTAGATGACCATAAAGAAAGCAAATAAAAAAATGGAAATAAGAATAATTAAACAAGCCGATGTTGGAGCTATAGAAGCCTCCGATCATCGGCTAAAACTATAAAATTTCTCTTTTTTTTTCTCTTGATGGTTAGGGTTTTTATGAATTTTTTGAGTTATTTGAGAGCTGTATAGAAAATGATTTTGTGATTCTACGTTGGTGGTTTTTAAACGATTTTCCTAAAAGAAAGAAAACGAATATTTGACAAAATTTTTTTTTTTTTGGGCGAAGTCCCCAGATACTAAAAGATATATTAAGCCGAGTGGTAAGTTGTAAAAGAAGAAAACAGAGCATGCTTAATACTTGCTCAAATTTCAAGATGATAGCGATCAACAAAAATATTCTACAAGAAGAAAATAACTGAACCAAAGCTAGTTAAGAAAAACAACATGCTTAAAAGCAAATATCTTTTAAAATTAAAAGGTTAATCAACAAAGCAAGGGTACTTAATCAAAGATATAATTGTTTTAGAGAGCAGAAATATGATAAACAAATTTAAAGATGAACCAAAATGATATTTTCTAAATCGAATAAGTACACTACTAAACAGATATTTTCTCTAGCACTTGAAGAATTTCCTTCATGGACGGTCGTTTCTGAGGCAAGGAAGAGACACAACTATAGCTTAGCCTAAAGCATGCAACCACTTCATCCTCGTGGTGAGTCACGTCACTGCTGATAGTCCCATCGACCAACCTCAAGAACCAAGTTTTCTCATCGACTTCAGAATCTCGAGCGAAATCTCGATCGACCAAGAAAACTCGACCCATGAGAAGCTCCAGAAAGACAACACCAAAAGAATAAACGTCCCGTTTGGGGTTTGGTTTCTCGCTAGCAGACCATTCTGGTGGATGGTGCTGTGAGCTCGATGTTGGGACAGTAACGAGTGAATGGGCTGGAGTTATTAAGCGGTCAAGGCCCGTATCAGCAATCATTGGCTCAAACTCAGAGTCAAAGAGAATGTTATTGGGCTTGATGTTGCCATGCACTTGCTTCTTGTCATGGATGTAGGCAATTCCTCGAGCTATGCCTCTTGCTATCTTGAGCCGTGCCTTAAAGGAGAGAGGGTTTTGGGGGGATGTAGAAGACGAACCTGATTTTGCTGTTTTCATATCAAAAGAAATGTTATGAGAGAAAGGAAACCGACCATTAGGGCTGGGAAAAAAGCGGATTTAAAATCTGAACCTTAACCCAATCCAAAAATTCAAACACAAACCAATTTGTAAAAATAATAGTTGAAACGTAAATAAATAACTCAAATACTTACTTTTTTCGATATTGGTCATATATTGTCCAAATTCATATGTTTGGAATGCTAAATTTTATTTTAAAACAGTTGGGTTCTTATGTAATTTTAGATATTGTTTTGTTTAAATCTTTCCAAAAAAAGTCTTGAACCCAACATGGATATGTAAAACAACAAACAGGTTCTATATTCGTAAACCCTAAACACCCAAAACTTGAAATATCCTAACCAAACCAGAATAGATATCCGAACATCTATCCATACCGACTAAAATGCACTAAATATATGGGGATATTTTAGCAAATATTGAGTACTGTACACGTTGATGGAAACTTACCGTAGATGGAGGAGCAATGCAAGCTTCCATTCGGGACATAGTCGGAGATGAGAAGCTTCTCTTCGTTCCCCCATACGAAGCCCCTAACCCTAACGAGATTCGGGTGCCTAAGCTTACCCATACCCTGAACCTCTCTCTCAAACTCCTTAAACTTCACAGCCGTACAACTCTCCGCTCCTATCCGCCGCACCGCAAAAGCCACGCCGTTCTCCAGCACCGCTTTATACACAATCCCCCCTCTGCTAGTACCCAACACGTAGGCCGACGCCTTTAGTAGAGTTTCGAGCTCCAGCTTTGTCTCTCCGTCGACAGTCACTAGTTGAGTTTCAGCGTTGTGTTTCACTAGCTGGTTCTCAATGTCACTCTCCGAGGAAGCGTACGATGTCTCGTCGTACCTTCCGGTTATGCACGAGGATCCCCATCTCGGTTTAGCAGCTGGAGATTTCGTGACCTCCACGGCGAATACGCTCTGTTTCTTGACGGATAAGGTATCGTTTTTCTCTAAGCAGTCTTTCAAGACTTTGAAAGTGCTGTACTCTTGGTAGCTTCTGCGTTTCTTGAGCTGGTATACGTAGAGTATGAACATAGCTATGATAGCTAGACCAGCTATATCTGCAACGGTGATTCCCACGATTGTTGTTGGCTTTAGTTTGCTTTTTGTAGCTGCTTGGTTTGGTGATTCTGGTGAAGGGTTTGTTGGAGATGGTGAAGAAGAAGATCTCGGCATGACTGCTATTGCTGGTGAAGTAGTGTTTTGTGGGTCTGAAAGTGTGGAAGGGATTGAACAAGGGGTCTTTAGTGGCTGACCACACAAGCCTAGATTACCTAAAAAAGACTCTGTCTTCTGGTTAAGCATAGGTGGGGTACTTGGGATTGGTCCGATGAGATTATTGAAGGAGAGATCGAGAACGATGCTTGCTGGAACTTTCTGAGCGAATGTCGGAGAAATGTCGCCGGATATTTGGTTGTGTGATAAGTTGAGGTAATGGAGACTTGTTCCTTCGAAATCAGGAGGGAGAGATCCGTCTAGAAGATTTGAGGAGAGATCAAGAACCGTCAGGTTCTTGAGTTGTGAGAGATCTTGAGGGATTTTACCTGTGAATGCGTTGGCTGAGAGGTTCAAGAGCTGGAGAGTCGCCACGTTGGTGATACTATCAGGTAATTGACCGGAAACGTTGTTGTTACCAAGGGACAGGACACGAAGCTGAGTAGCGTTGGAGACTGAATCCGGGAGTGAACCATGGAAGAAGTTGTTGGAGAGATCCAAGATTCTTAGATTTGGGATTGAAAACAAGGTTGGGGAAACAGAACCAAGGAGCTGTTTGTTGGGGAGGACCAAGCTTGTGACTCTAAACATATCTGGAGTGTTTGGATTCCCAAGCTCTGTGCAGGTAACACCTGTCCAGGAGCATGGTGTTTCATCGTCGTAGTTCCAGTTTCGTAGAACAGAGAGAGGGTCACCGGTGATAGTGTATTTGAAAGAGAGCAGAATGACACCATCGGTGTTAAGAGCTTGGAGTAAGGTGGGGAGAAGAAGGAGAAGAAGATGGAAGATGAAATGATTAGAGAGGTTACTTCTGTGGGAAGTCATGGTTTTGAGTTCTTGGGATTTTTTTCTTTCTCTGAGTATGCTTATGCAAACTGTGTATTCATAGGATAGAGAGATAAGAGGGTTAAGAAAGAGAGAGAGAGAGGGTGAACCACTGCAAGTTGTGATAATTGTTTTGTTCACCAAATGTATGAGATATTGGAGCAAAGCAAAACTATGAGGTGTTAAAGAGAAGGTGGAGAGGCTAAGAGAGAGAGAAAAAGGGGTTTGGTTATTTTTATTCCTTTGTTTTTATTTTAAAAATTCTTTTTGTCGTTGTTATTTCTCATTTAGTACTTTGTCTTTTGTCGAAGTTTGTGAAAATGTCACGAGAAATATTGTGTTTCTTTTGTTTCATATGAGTTGTTTTTTTAGTATAAGTAATATATATATATTACATATGTTTTTGTTCTGTAAAATGAGATTTAAACTTTTGAATGTTATGACTGAGAGTAAACAAGACATATTCTTGTGGTTTTTAAGGTATGTACATTTCGGATCCTTAGCCCAATTTGTTTTGAATTTTGACTTTGCATTTTCATTTTACCATATATGTTATACATATGTTTGTTTAATACGAGAAACTTTTCAGAGTTAAATAAGAAGCACAGTTGTATCTAAACATATAAGAATTGTTTTTTTCGCGTAATAAACTAAACAAAAGCGAGGTAGTTTAAAAGTTCAAATATTTTCAAAAACCTTTAACATGCTTTATCATTTACATGTTAAAAGATTTTTTTCGTAAAAATAACCATAATAATATATTTAAAATATAGAAGAAGATATAAAAAATATATATATAAATATATAAATAGGAAAATCAAAATATTTGTGTCTAGAGTTAAAATAGAAAGTTGAAATATATTTAATTCAAAGTCAAAAAATTAGAGAAGAATATATTAGTTTTTGGTGAAGAGGAATATATTAGTTTATAGATCAAATTTTAATCTTTGTCTAGGTGTCTCTCTCACAATTGGTTATAATACGTTCAATTTCTTACATCTATAATTCAAAATTAAATTAGCATCGGTTTGATGATATTAAGGTTGTTAAGATGGATAGACCAATCCAAACTAAAACAATATATAATGTAGATAAATTTTATAAGATTCAATCCTTAATATTTAGGGACCGGAGTTTTGGTTTGAGTTCATATCGATTTTTTGCAGTTCCAAGTTTTTGAGATATATGAATATTAGTTTCACATAATACAGATGTAAAATTTTTATTCTGTTTTGGATGGCTTCTTATCGGGTTTGTCTTTTAAATTGAATATCTACTACGAACAAAAATATTTTAGTTCTTGTTTAGTTTCGGGGTCTTAGTTTCTTTTTATATCTAAAATGTCAAATTTGTATCCAGAAATTGCATATTTGTACCTGAAAATTGTACAGGACCAACAACATTAACTATTATACAAACTCAATTGTACATGTCCAACACACACAAATTAAGTTTCACACCAAAAAAGAATAAGATGTAGTATAATTGGTTTGAAGATGATGAATCAAAATTATGAGATTATATTTTCCATATTTTTTATTTTGATATTTATTTAATTGTTTAGGTATCCAAAAATTAATTTTTATCAAATAATGATTTATATTTTTCAGTGAACTAGAACAAAATTAAAACTTAACTCGATTAAATTAAACCAGATTCAAACCAAACCAAAACAAACCAAACTGAACCAAGCACAAATACCAAATTAGTTCCGGTTTACTTCATTTAAAGTTTCTTTAGAACCAAACTAACCAAACCTAAATCAAACCCGAATTCAGACCTAGATGCCTAACCATAGCCGAAACAAATAGACCCTTACGAAAAAGAGAAAATCAAAAGATGATCTTAAAGGCAGTTAGGTAGCAAAAAAAAAAAAAAAAAAAGGCCCATTGCAATAAGATAGACCAAAGTCTAACAGCACAAGTCCGCACACTTTTAACGCAAAAGAGTAAACATGCCGTCACTCCACTTGACGCCGGCGATCTCCTCCGGCGTATCCGCCGTCGCTCTACGGCCAGGTTTTCAGCAACGCCTCCCAACTCGCCTCTTTCCCTCGTTTAATCCACTCCGTTTGGCTCCAAACCCGCTCATTTCACTTAAGAGGAGAGCAACAATCTCTTCTTCATACCAATCGCTTCCCTACGGTTTCCAAATCCGAGAATCTAAACCTAATTTCACACCATCTTCCTATCCAACGTCTCCTGGTTCCGTTTCCAGTGATAGTGACGTCGACAAGGCAAAGCTCGCTCAGGTTCTCGAATCTTGATTTTTTAATTGGCGTAAAAGAGAGTGTGTTTTTTTTTTTTTTTGAGTATTGAGTGGTTGTAACAGGTGGCCAAGAGATTGGAGAAGACTTCAAGATACTTCAAGAGGCTGGGGAGTATTGGTTTCTGGGGGCAGCTTGTATCAACTCTTGTGGCGGCTGTGATTCTATCTTTCTCTGTTGTTGTAACTGGGAAACCTACTTCACCTGCTACATTCTATGCTACAGCAAGTGGGATCGCTGCTGCTTTTGTCTCCGTCTTCTGGTCCTTTGGGTATATTCGTCTCTCTGAGAGGCTTCGTCGAACTGCTGGTGACCCTGCCAAGGTACTACTCTTCGTTCTAGTTTGTGAGTGAGTACTAATGAGTAATGACTACGCCAAAGTGTAACAGTTAGAAGAAAACCAGTAAGGAGTCTATCTAGTGTTGTCTTGCTCCGACCGGTCTATAAAAGATGTTTAGGTCTGGGCATTTTGGGTATCAGCTAGTTGGGGGGTAGGGGGTTAGAGGATCCATTTACTACTTGGATATTTTTGGTTCGGGTAGTTTAGGGTTCAGTTCGGTTTGGATAGTAAAACTGAAACCAGAAAATACCTCGAAACAATCCGGTTCTCGTTTGGTTCGGTTTTTTCCAGTAGTCCGGGTAATTCATGTTAAATATTGGGTATTTTGGGTAAAATATTGAATAGTTCAGACAAAAATCTCGGATATAAAAATATATGAACCATTCAAATATTTAAGGGTTTAGGTCCGGTTTCAGTTTCGGGTATTTTGGTTCGGTTCTTTGGTTCCGGTTTTTTCCCAGGCCTAGTTCAAACGTTGAACCTCTGGTAATGCTGATAGAGAAAAAAGATCCCTTCGATCAATGAATGGTTAAGTCTTAGTTTGTTTGTAGATTGATTTTGAATATTTGGTAAGGCTAGGAGAGAACCATCTGATAATAAAATAGCCAATTTTTAATCAAGGGGTTGTATTTGTTTCAGGCCCCTCCTCGTGCTGATGTTGTGAAAGGATTGAGAAGTGGGATTATGGTGAATCTTCTTGGAATGGGAGCAGCAATTCTCGGGATGCAAGCAACGGTTGGGTTTTTAGTTGCAAAGGCTTTAACAACTTCAGCAAGCCCTTTCTACCAAGGAGTCTCTCAAGGATACAGTCCCGTTCTTGGTCTTGATGTCTTCCTCGTTCAGGTATTGAGCACATGCTTTTTACATACTATTGTCTTTTTTTTTTTATTACATTGCTAATCAAAGACTAGTGGTGTCTTTTTTTAAGTTTACTATTTTAACTCAAGAAAGACTTTGTTGCAGGCATCGGCGAACACCTTACTTTCTCATTTCCTAGGCCTTGTTTGTTCGTTAGAGCTGTTGCGGTCCGTGACGGAGGCTAACTCGGGATCTGTCGTAGTTCCCAAAGTTGCATGAGTTTCTCCCATGTTTAGACCTACTCACTTCTTGTCTTCATAAACGTCAAAGGCCGAGACTTGTTTACTTTTATCATTGAGAACCAACCGTTGTGGTAATAACGACAATTATTGCTGAATTACAAATGTGATTTATCGTATAAAATATCTGAAAGGTAGATAACTCCTTTAAATAAGTATATCCATAGAGTAACTGAAAGTCGCAGTTTATTAATAAAAATAGGGAAAATCGCATAAAAAAACCTTCAAGGTGGCAAGCACTTACACTTTAAACCCTGAGAGTATTTAACAAGCATTTTAAACATTCAAGTTGGCAAATTTAACATATTAAACCTCCAATTTGGTTTACTTGTACATCAAGTCAAAAAGGTGACCGGTACTATTCAAAAATGATGACGTGTCGGTTTTTTTTTTTTAAATATTTTATTAAAAATAAATCGAAAAATACATAAAATATATAAATTAATTAAAAATCATTTAAAATTCATTAAAAATTCAAAAAAATTCAAAAAAATTCATAAAAATTCAAAAAAATCATAAAAACCATAAATATTAAAAAATCACAAAATAATTAAAATATTTTATTAATAAAATATTAAATATAATAAAAACTTAAAAGAAATTATAAAAAAATCCCAAAATAAGAAAATTCACAAAAATTTAAATAAAATAAAAATTAAACTTAAATAAAATTAATATAAGAATAATAGATGAAATAAATATAAATTCCAGAATAATAATTTTATTTGTTTTATAAAAAATGAGAAAACACTATATTTTTTTTTTAAAAAAAGAATCATTATCTTCAAATGATTCTCGTGAACCAAATCAAAGCAAAAAATTAAATTCCTAGTCTTTTAGCACCTAGACTTTCACCTGCATAAGTTTTTTTTTTTAAATTATATTGTTATTTGTTTTTCGTGTCACTATTATATATTATATATATATATATATATGTCATCGTATAATTAATCGTATTTGATATGCATCATCAAATGATACTCGTGAACCAAATCAAAGCAAACAAGTTAAAATCCAAGTCTTTTAGCAGTTATTAAAATACCCTATATTAATCTAGTTATAAAATCCAGAAAACCTCGACTAATAAGCAACAAAATGAGAACAAAATGACTTGGAAATTAATTTGTTTGCTTTGATTTGGTTCACGAGAATCATTTGAAGATAATGATTCTTTTTTAAAAAATATATAGTGTTTTCTCATTTTTTTTATAAAACAAATAAAATTATTTCTTCTTGAATTAATATTTATTTTATCTATTATTCTTATATTTGTTTTATTTAAATTTCATTTTTATTTTATTTAAAATTTTGTGAATTTTCTTATTTTGGGATTTTTTTATAATTTTTTAAGTTTTTCTTATTTTACTATTTTATTAATCAACTATTTTATTATTTTGTGATTTTTTAATGTTTATGATTTTGCTGATTTTTTTGAATTTTTATGATTTTTTTTTAATTTTTAATGATTTTTTAATGAATTTTCTATTTTCTGTATTTTTATATTTATTTATTAGTAAAATATTTAAAAAAAAAAAAAAAACAAACCGACACGTCATCGCTTATGAATAGTACCGGTCACATTTTTAACTTGATGTACAAGTAGGCCAGATTGGAGGTTTAATATGCTAAATTTGCCAACTTGGATGTTTAAAGTGCTTGTAAAATACTCTCAATGTTTAAAGTGTAAGTGGTTGCCACCTTGAAGGTTTTTTTATGCGATTTTCCCAATAAAAATAACGAAATGTATCCATCCATTTTGAACCATTTTCTATTGAAATGTTTGTTGAGTTTGGTTCTTTGGTTTATTCAGTAGAACTTTAGAATCATGAATTTAATGGTAAGATTTTGTAGTTAGGAGTCTCTCAATCTTGTAGACTTAAAAAAAAACAAATACATTTTTTTTTTTGGAATTACTAATATGTACATTGTTAATCCAAAAATTTGGAAGATGTTTTCTATGTCCTTGAAAAATTATTGTATTCAACCCATCACACAAATCAAATGCTTACATTCTAGGATGAAATATATAATCATTGACTATCACTTTGTTTGAGGGCATAAAGTATCCAGCTTTCTCTGAGTTCTCTCTACATTCTCGGTAATTTTCGAGTGAAGACATTCATTGGAATAATATGATAACTAGATGATAACCCGCGCGTATGCGCGGGGTGAATTTTTATACTAATATTAATTCATTAAATGGTTTTTAACATTTTGCAATACTACAGTATTTATCGATTATAAAATGATGAACACAAATGTTGGTATCTTAAATCATCATAGGTCTGGACGTTTGAGACTTCGTCGGTTATAGTTTGATTGACACGTATTTTCAGATTTTGGTATTATTCTCATAAATCCTATTTGAATTTTACTAATTATCGGATTGGATTCGATTTGATCTTCTCAATTCAGTTTGGATTGGATTGTATTCAATATCTGAAATCATCCCAAAAAATATTTCTTAAACATTAAAAGTTGAAAAAAAAATCAAAATATTTAAACTATTAATAAATCTAATTTAAAATTAGTTAAATTATCTAAACAAACTAAAAGATATTAAAAAAAAAAATTAAATAAAACAAACTACAAAAATCTTTCGAATACTATAATTTGTATCTATTAACCTCAAACATTTTCACTGAAATTTTTAAATTAACATATTTATAGTATGAATATCTACTAATGATACTTAATATTCGTACGATTTATGATAATTTGTATCTTCTTTGGAAAAACAAAGTTAAACCATTGATCATAAATTTTTCAATGTGGGATTTTACTATTTTTAGTTATTTATGGTCGTTTTAAAAAATTTAAAATATAACCTCTAAGAAAAAAAATAATTTTTTATTATATATTTAAATACGATTGTTTAATTTATTTTAATAATTTAAAATTAAACAAAAAAGAGAGAGGATACAAAAATATGTATTATTCATAATCATTAATTATATATATATATGTTAATCATATTAGGTAATTCCGTGGCTTTTATTTAAGGAAATAAAATATATTGTTTTATACCTAGTAGAGTTGGTCACTTAAAAAATGTCTATATATTATAGTCCTAAATGCAAGAAATTAAATGTTACATTATTTCATTCCTAGCAAAGTTGGTCCATTAAAAAATTAAAGCTGAGAAGCTCTATGAGCTTGACACGTAAGCATGTTCTCCAAAGTTGTGCATTTATGAATGTTTCAGGATTAATATATAAGGGATTTATTAGGTTAGACAAATTAACTGAATTTACACAATGGGATTTAGAACACCGGTTAACCATCGTATTAATAGTTGTTTTAAGAATTAGAGAAAAAGATTTGTTTCGATTCTGCATATCTTTTTCTCAATTTCTATATGGGTAACAATTTTTTATTGATTTCCTTTATATATACAATCTGTTCAGTACTTGTAACACATTAGTGCATAATTTACATAATCGGAAGAAAAGTCACTTTTTTGTTATTTAATAAGCTGCATTGCCGATCCAACATTTTTATTTTTTTCTTAATGCCCTAAACTCACTTAAAATTTCATGCTTTTATTATTCATATAAATTTTTTTAATGTCCTATATATAGTTAGAATTATCATTTAAAATTATGATGTTCTAAGCGGTCACTTAATCGCTTGTGTTTTGTACCGGCCTTGTAATAAAGCCAGTTAACTTGACCAAAGAAAAATTAGGTTGATGTCTCCCGTCCGACAAAATATAAATAGAGATGTCATTTTATTCAAAGTCCACAAATTCTTTAACGTGCAAGAAAATGCATAGAGAAAATTAGTTTTAAGAAACTATTTACTTTGTTATTTTTTTTCAAAACAAAACTACTATTTAGTTAGTTATGCTTCATTTTTTTATTTTCTCCGTATGCCTGACTCTGTTAAGCATGGTTACAAATAAATCTCAAGATTACATACTGAGATTAAAGCCTATCTTATTATAGAGCAAATATATAAAACTTGTGGCCAAGTTTCCTGGTGTCTGATGTTATGTCGGTAGCTGTAATTTGAATAAATGAGAGACTTCTGTAGTTCTGTTCATTCTATTGACTGTTGCGAGTCCAACCCAATTCACACGCTAGAAAAGCTAAATAAGTAAACTTCCGCAGATGACATTGACATACTAAGTATGTAAACTGTTGTGAGTCCAATCCAATTCTTACACATCCACGAGGACCACGACGCAACTAAGCATTCGTTTTCTTTATTTAAACCAGCTTTTCTTATTTTTCTAAAACAAACACTTTCTTCCACTAAAAGTTTTCATGACAACTATGTCCGAATCAAATGTGCGTTTTCATTTTCTCTCGCTGCTCTTACTCTCTTGTTTCTTCCTTTCAAGCTTTGCCAATACAAAAAAAATTACAAATAATGCTTGTCCTTCTCACCAGATTCATGCCCTTATGCAGTTCAAAAACGAATTTGATTCCAGCAGCTGTAATCAAACCGACTACTTCCATGAAGTCTTGTGTGATAACACGACAGGTGCAATCACGAAGCTACAACTCCCAAGTGGCTGTCTCACTGGAACTCTAAAGCCCAATAGTAGCCTCTGTTAAGCTAGATGGGCTTCCAACTTAAAACCAATTGGTGATAAGTGGAGTGGCCCATCTATCTTATATATTGCTTAAGATCCCTTCCAACAACCGATGTGGGACCTTTGTCCCTAATACGCCCCCTCGAGATGATAGCTCTTTGGCATCAATCTCGGAATGTTCGGGCAAGGATCGATGGGCCGACTTTGGGCTGGATCGATAAGGATCGGGTTGGACTGCGTGGATCGTGGGCTCTGATACCATGTTAAGCTAGATGGGCTTCCAACTTAAAACCAATTGGTGATAAGTGGAGTGGCCCATCTATCTTATATATTGCTTAAGATCCCTTCCAACAACCGATGTGGGACCTTTGTCCCTAATAGCCTCTTCGGGTTTCACCATCTACGTTACCTTAATCTCTCTTATAACAATTTTATTTCTTCTTTGCTCCCTTCCGAATTTGGAAATCTCAACAAACTAGAGGTCTTATCTCTTTCCTCTAGTGGCTTCCTCGGCCAAGTTCCTTCCTCGTTTAGTAACCTAAGCACGCTTTACCAACTAGACCTTTCCTATAACAACCTCACTGGTAATTTTCCACTTGTACAAAATCTAACCAAACTATCCATTCTCCAACTTTCCGATAATCACTTCTCTGGAACTATCCCTTCTACTCTCCTCACTATGCCTTACTTATATTACCTTGATTTAACTAATAACGATTTAACCGGTCGTATTGAAGTTTCAAACTCATCTAGGCTCAAACTCCTTTACCTTGGGAATAACCAATTTGAAGGAAAAATCCTAGAGCCTATTTCAAAACTCATCAACCTTGAGAGTCTCGAACTAAATTTTCTAAACACAAGCTACCCATTTGACTTAAGCCTTTTCTCCTCTCTTAAAAATTTGTGGTACCTTGTACTTTCCGGAAATAGTATATCTCCGACCAGTTTAAAGTCAGATTCAAACATCCCACCAAATATGAAAACCTTAACCATGACGTTCTGCGGTATCACCGAGTTCCCAAACTTCTTAAAGTCCCTTCCAAAATTAGATTTCATAGACATATCCAACAATGGAATTAAAGGGAATATTCCGGAGTGGTTATGGAAGCTCCCTCGTCTGAACGTTGTGAGTATTTGGAATAATTTATTCACTGGTTTCGAGGGTTCGGCTGAAAGTTTAGTGAATTCATCGGTGATGGTTTTAGATGTCTCCTTTAACAAGTTTGAAGGTACATTTCCTAGTTTACCACTCTCTATCAACGCTTTCAGTGCAGATGGTAACAGTTTCACAGGAAACATACCATTATCAATCTGCAACCGGTCGTTTCTCAAAAGTATGAGTCTATCCTCCAACAACTTCACTGGCGCAGTTCCTCCATGTTTTAGTAACTTCGAGTTTCTGAATCTCCGCAAGAACAATTTGAATGGAAGTCTTCGAGGCATTATCTATTATGCTTCCCCTCTACAAGTACTTGACGTTGGGCACAATCAACTAACCGGGAAGCTTCCAATGTCTCTTTTAAACTGCTCTTCTCTAGAGGTTCTAATCATTGACAACAACAATATTGAAGACACGTTTCCCTTCTGGATGGAGGCTTTACCAAGTCTACGAGTCCTTATCCTCCGTTCGAACAAATTCTTTGGCGGTATATCTCCTCCTCGTCAAGGCCCTCTCAGATTTCCTAAGCTGATGATATTCGAGATATCTGATAATAAGTTTACTGGAAGTTTACCACCAAACTATTTTGTGGATTGGAAAGCATCATCATCACTGATGATGCATGAAGATGAAGATATATATATGGAAACTCATCAGATTCCTTATAAGGGTAATTTTTACTTGGGATATACGGTAACTATAGACTTGCGGTACAAAGGTCTATCCATGGAGCAACAACGAGTTCTTACTGCCTATAGTACAATTGATTTCTCTGGAAACAAGTTCGAAGGAAAAATTCCAGAATCAATTGGTCTTTTGAAGGCATTGATTGCACTCAACTTATCAAACAACGCTTTCACGGGCCATATTCCTGAGTCTTTGGCGAATCTTGAGGAGCTTGAATCACTAGACCTTTCGACGAACCAACTCACAGGGACTATTCCAAATGGAATTAAGGCTCTCTCGTTTATGGCATACATGAATGTGTCTCACAATAAGCTCACGGGTGAAATACCGCAAGGAACACAGGTTACTGGGCAAGATAAATCCTCCTTTGAAGGGAATGCAGGGCTTTGTGGTCTTCCTTTGGAGGAAATTAGTTGCTTCATCAGCACTAGTGCACCTACAATACAACAACAAAAGCAAGACGAAGAAGAAGAAGTGTTTAACTGGAAAGCAGTAGCAATAGGCTATGCACCCGGAGTGTTGTTTGGATTGGCAATAACACAAAGCATTACTTCATACAGGCCCTTGTGGCTCACAAAGATAAATTGGTCTTAATAAGCATAGGAACAAATAAAATTGTGGCGTTTATAGTTTCATCATTTATTAAATGTATGTGAAATAGTTGTTGGGGTATTGTACTAAATCAGTAAAACGGTCATTTTATACCCAAAATATCGTGATATGTTTACTTCATATATGACTTATTTGACCATCCAAAAATATACATATACTTTCGAACTTTTTAAAAACATACATCTTGTTTATATTTTCGGCGATATCAGACACCAGTTGTCACATCATCTAATTTGCTGACGTGAATGTTACATCAATTAATTTTTATGACGAGGATGCCACTTGTACAATAAATATTTTAAAATTAAAATAAACAAAAAATTGTTTTATAATAATATATTTTAGAAAATGTAAAAGTTTATCAAAATTTTAGTATTTAGTAAAATTAAGAAAACTTAATTAAATAAATTTTAATCTTGTATGAGAGATATATATGTTCTAATGTTTCGATCCTATCAATTACTCTTATCTTAATCTTTTTTATGTGTTTGTATAGAATTTTTTAGATCGATTGTGTAATCATACAAATAATCTAGAGTGACACGACTGCAACACTAGCATCAAATTTGAACCATTGCAATACATATATAACTCCTATAAGAATGGTATTGTGATAGGATCAAAATGTTATAACGAATATATCTCTTATACAAGATTACAGTTTAATTAATTTTGTCAATTTTACCAAATACTAAATATTTATAAACTTTTACATTTTCTAAAAATAAAAATTTTAATTTATTTTTAAAATGTTTATTGTACACGTGGCATCCTTATCAATAAAGTTAGTTGATGTAGCATCCACATCAGCAAAATGAGATTATATGGCAGCTGAGGTATTGACTGGTGAATGATTTCGTCAAAAAGTAAACAAAATGCAATGTTTTGAAAACCGAACCGGATACAGACTCGGTATACCTGCTAGTTGACAGATTGGTCCGGTTCAACTAGTCTAACCGGTTCTTCGTTTTTAAAAATTAAATTTATATATAATCATATTTTTACACTAAACTTGACTTGGTATATACGGTAACTATAGACTTGCGATACAAATATCTATCCATGTTGCAACAACGAGTTCCTACTGCCTACAGTACAATTGATTATTCCGGAAACAAGTTCGAAGGACAAATTCCAGAATCCATTGGTCATTTGAAGGCATTGATTGCACTCAACTTATCAAACAACGCTTTCATGGGACATATTCCTGAGTCTTTGGAAAATCTTGAGGAGCTTGAATCACTAGACCTTTTGACGAACCAACTTGCAGGGACTATTCCAAATGGAATTAAGGTTCTCTCGTTTATGGCGTACATGAATGTGTCTCATAACAAGCTCAAGGGTGAAATACCGCAAATAACATAGATTACTGGGCAAGCTAAATCATGCTTTGAAGGGAATTAAGGGCTTTGTGGTCTTCCTTTGGAGGAAAGTTGCTTCATCAACATTAGTGCACCTCCAATACAACAACAAAAGCAAGACGGTGAAGAAGAAGTGTTTAATTGGAAAGTATTAGCAATACCCTATGCGCGCCGGAGTGTTGTTTGGATTGGCAATATCACAAATCATTGCTTCATACAGACCCTTGTGGCTCGCAAAGATAACTTGGTCTTAATAAGCGTAGGAACAATTAAGATTGTGTGAAATTTTTAACAATTATTAAATGTATGTGAAATAGTTGTTGGGGTCTTGTACCAAAAGCATCTCCAAAAGAAACTTTAGAATTTCAAATATAGAGTTTTTTGTTCTCTGAAAGAGAACTTCAAAACTTCATATTTGGAGTTTCAATATTCAAAACTTCATATTTGGAGTTTCAATATTCAAAACTTCAAATTTGAAGTTTCATCTTTTTATTTGTATTTTTATCCTTACAATTTTACAATTACAAATAAAATTTACAATTCATAAATATCTTTTCGTTTATCATTTTTAATACTACAAATTTTGATATCTCATAAATATTTCAAATTAGTTTTAATTTTTTATAAATTTAAATTTTACAGATAAATTAAATATTGTTTTAAAATAAAATTTATGATATTTTAAAACTAAAATTAGACAACACAAATATTACAAAAGAAACTTAATATTTGCTTGTATTTAAATACTTTAATAATAGAATTAGACAAAAATATGGTATTTTGCTTAATACTTAATTATGTATCTGTATTTATAATTTTATATTTTAGTGTAAGCTTTTATTAATTAATACTGATCTATAATTTTTAAATATGTGTTATTTATAAAAGTTTTATGAATTTACATTAACTATAACAAATATAAGGACTATTGTGTAAAATATAAATAATTTTGAAATTATGTTTGAAGTTTTGATTTTGGAGAAGAACAACTTGAAACTTCAAATATAGAGTATTAGAAACTTCAAAATAGAGAATGTTTTTGGAGATACTCTAAAGCGGTAGAACGGCTTCTATGACCGTCAAATGTTCATTTTATATCTGGCTTATATGACCACCCAAAAATATATATGTATTTTTGAAAAATTCAAAAACATACATTTTGCTTATTGTTGGCGAAATCAGACACCAATTGCCACATCATCTAATTTGCTGATGTGGATGTTACATCAACTAATTTTTCTGATGAGTATGCCATTTGTACAATAAATATTTTAAAATTAAAATAAAACAAAAATTCATTCTATAAAAAAATATATTTTAGAAAATGTAAAAGTTTATAAATATTTAGTATTTAGTAAAATTAAAAAAAACTTAATTAAATAATAAAATTTTGGTCTTGTATAAGAGATATATCCGTTATAATATTTCGATCCTATCAATTACTCGTATCTTAATCTTGTTTATGTGTTTGTATAGAATTTTTTACATCGGTTGTGTGATCATACAAATAATCTATAATGACAATAGCATCGAATTTTAGCCTTTGCAATACATATATAACTCTTATAATAATGGTAGTGTGATAGGATCGAAACATTATAGCGAATATATTTCTTATACAAGATTAAAATTTAATTATTTTTTTGTTAATTTTACTAAATACTAAATATTTATAAACTTTTACATTTTCTAAAACAGTTTTTTTATTTAATTTCTCTTTAAATTTTTTATTGTACATGTGGCATCCTTGTCGATATAATTAGTGACATAACATCCATGTCAAGAGAAAAAGATTATATGGCAGTTGATGTAGCGACTGGTGAATGATTTCGTCAAAATGTAAACAAAAGACAATGTTTTGAAAACCATACCAGATACAAATTCGGTATAGCTGCTAGTTGACTTATTGGTCCGGTTCAACTGGTTTAACCGGTTTTTCTGTTTTTAAAAATTAAATATATATATATATAATCATATTTTACACTATATAAACTTAAAAATAGGTCTACATATAATATGTTATATGTTCTCTTTTATTAACTAGAAAATTAAACAGTAAACATAAATCTAACTATATATATACAGTAAATCAGTGAATTGAATACTATGTAAACTGAAGCAAATAAAAACCAAATGATTCATATTCAGACTACCGTATTTTTTTATTCTTACAACTGATGCAAAATACGAATAATATATGAGAGCTAAAAATATAGTTTTTACATTGTATCTTAGGAAAATAAAATTAAATAGAAAACAAATTAAAATTGTGATAGCCAAACACTTATCATAAGATACTAAATTTTAATAACAATTGAAACACACATTAATAATATGTTAACTTTTTAGAACCAGATTTTGGAGTTGATTTGGATCACCGATTTTATCGGTTTTAGCCGGTTTTGTTCAAATTCGAGTTTTAAACCGAACTGGACTCGGCTTCTTAAACGAGTCATGGTCGGATCCGAATTTCAAAACCATGACAAAATATGTTATTTGAATTTTCGAAAGTACAAATATATTTTTGTATGGTTATATAAGCCGAGCATAAGGGAATCATTTTGTTGAAATCAATTAATCTAATGAGTATGAAATGACCTTTCCTTGGGTTTGTTACACTTTTTCAAATGTTTTGTTTTCTTTTGTTTCTTTTTTTGTTTTCTTTTGTTTCTTTTTTTGTTTCTTTTGTTTCTATTAAATATACTTTCTTAAAATTTCTCTAAGAGCAAAGTGACAGGGAATATAAATTATTGCTCACTAATGCAGTATTATATGTAAATATTGTTTTGTGACCTTCTATTATTCAAACAAGTTTGTATAATCAAATCGAAATAGAACCACTAATAAAAAATAGTTCTTTATGAAATATCATTGATATGCATTTGTTTTACATAATCTAATCTGGTTGATCAACATTTATTTTATTTGATCAATCGAAGTTGATAATGTAGCATGAAACCCTCTTGAGAAAATCGAATTCCTTAAGTTCTGTCACACCTCACTACTTGTTCAATTCAATGAAATGAATCAACCAACCTTACACGAATAGAAACCTCTATAGTACTGCGGCAAGCCGGCAATGATCATGAATCTTAACGTTCTAATTTTATTGTCTTTTACCCAAATTAATTAAAGAACATGAATCTTATTTTAGCCCTCGAGTCATGAAACGTTTTGTATAATTTGTATCAAACGCACAAACGCAATCGCAAAAAGGCGTTTGGCGCGGTAGCAGTAGAAAGATATCAATAACAATCAAATCCGCCTAAACCGAAAATAATAAGCAAAGGAAAACGCGAGAGAGAAAGGGAGAGATCTTGGATCAAACGATCTCCCAAATCTCGAGGGAAGAGGAAGAAGAAGAAGAAGATCAAACGTTCTTCCAGATCAGGAACGAGAGAGAGAGGAGAAGATGTTGCCTACAACTTCCAGATCTCGCTCTTCACCGTCTTCATCCCGAGCTAATCCAATGTTCCTTCAGTACTTTCGTCGTATCGTCAAGGTTCTCTTTCTCGTTACATCTCGAGCTCTCAATCGTCGATATGATCTCAGATTTGTCTTCGATTCTCGATCTTCGGTGCTGTGATAATTACATAGATTCGTTATTCCTTAGATCAGATTATATCGGCTGATAATGAGAACTCGAATCGGATTTAGCTGAAATTGATTTGCGTGATGATCTGATAATTAATCAATCGAGAGATTTTTGTCCTTATGCTGATGTTAGTGTCATGTAGCTTTGGAATCTGTTTTAAGCACTGGTGAAATTCTAATTGGTCAAAGATTTTCTTGGAGAGAATGTGAACAACTCTTGGCCGAATTGTATATGGAGTTTTAATACTATCGATTCATACATTACGTCATCTTCTCGTTTTGTGAATGTATTTTTGTTTATTGCAGTGGCAGCAAATGGATGTTGAATATACTTTCTGGCAAATGCTTAACCTCTGTACATCTCCCAAAGTTGTGTAAGTCTTTTGTTTTTCTATCGCACTTTGAGTACAAGTTTATGTATGCTCAAACTTAAAGCTGTTGCATTTGAAAGGAGGACTCAGACCTGTTAAAAGTCATGCATCTCTAAATGACGGAACGGGAATAGTGACTAAGGCTTTTACTACAGAGCTGATTTAGTTGGAATTTACTGGTTAATCATTTAAGTTTCTAGGTGAATAGAGTTTGGAGATTGTTTCACTTCCCCTTTGCAATTGGACATTAAAGAGACTTTTAACTTGTCCTAGTCTAATCCAACGAGTTGGGAACTCTTTAGCTAAGGTAGTACGTTAGTTGTTTTCTAGTTCTTATTCTCTTACTTTTGTTTTTTTTTTTCATGTGGACGCTATGGCATCAGCTATCAACACACTAAGTATCACAAACGTAAGCTCAACTTTCATTAACAAGCTTTAGTTTTACTGTTGTCTTCTTTTGTTTTTGCTTGTATACATTTACCCTTCTGTTGCTGAGAACATCTCGAGCCATCCATTTTTTACTATCAATATGTGGTCAGGGGGTCTCAGGGCTTTATTAATCTGAATATGTAACCTGCAGAGAATTATATCACTATCATTCCATCTTTATTTATTGGCTTCTCCTTCTCTCTGTTATATACTTAATGCTAATGTCTGTTAAAAATAAGCTAAACGTTTGGTATGAGTTTGTTAGTTTAAGTGCGTTTGCTTTAATTTCTTTTCTTCTTTCTTTCTCTCAGAAACGAAAAACCAATGGGCACGTGATGACCCTGCTTTTATTGTGATCTGTAGCCTGCTTCTTGTTGTTGCAACTTTAGCCTACTGTGCCACGTAAGTATTTTGTTTATTTGCATTTTTGAGGGCGTGTGATAGTTAAATCTACTGCCTTGGAAAACGAATTTGGTCTGTTTTTTTTTTCGTTGTTGATTGTAATCTTCTGTCTCTGCTTCAGGTATGACCATAGTGCCTCTCATGCTGTCGTCGTAGTTGTATCAGTGTTCGTCACCCATTTCTTAATTACTGGAGCAGTTATAGCTACATGCTGTTGGTTAGTATTTTCTTTCAGTGCATAGACAAACTTGTTACATTGTCAAATATTATTTTGCATCCAACGTCTGTTATTGCTGCGTGTGTCACTGTTATTCCCATACTGATGGGTTCTGCTTATCTAATCTTACTATTACACTCTTGAGAACTAGCAATGAATCTCTTACGACTTTTATGGAAATCGCTCTTGCATGAACTTGAATCCTTCTCTGCTATTTTCGTTCTTTTTATTCCACGGCAGTTAAGTGGTTTCTAATATCAAAATTGACAGTCTCTCTAACTTGAGATACGAATCCCCAGGTTTCTGACGAACTCTTACCTTCGTGAGGAGGCTCCTAACAGTCATGTGGTGGAACAACGCGTTGAATGGTAAGTTTAGTGACTGATTCTTATATTTTCAACTCGACACTAAACAACGGATTTTTCATTTTTGTTGTTCAGTATCCATATTTCATATCATAGTTTCTCTCTATCCATGTGAGCTTCTTTATAACATGCCTTGTATATATTTATCTGTAGGCTGTATTCGTTTGATGTTCACTGCAACTCGTTCTTTCCAATGTTTGTGCTGCTCTACGGTAGTAACTTCTTTAAACACATCACTGAGTTTTCAAATCCGCAAAAAAAGATTTATGACTTATAGTTTCTTCTTGTATTGCTACAGTCGTACATTACTTCTTATCACCACTCCTGATAACTCATGGATTCATCGCTCTACTACTTTCAAATCTGCTTTTCATGGTCGGGGCTTCGTATTACCATTATCTTAACTTCCTAGGATATGACGGTAAGTCTCATAAATTCTCTCTTTCACAACTGATAGGCTTTATAACTATTTGAGCTAACAACATTTCTTGAATCTATACAGTGCTTCCATTTTTGGAACGAACAACCTTCTTCCTGTACCCAATCGGGATCGTGATTGTCATGTCCCCTATTAGTAAGCATAAATCATTCATCATATGATTCCTCGTTCTTGAATAAGTGTAAACATCTTAAAAGTTTGTTTCTCCAATTTTGCAGTGATCTTATGTGGATTCAACCCCTCAAGATATTTCATGAACATGTACTTCAGCCAAAGATTATAAGACAAACATCAGTGGAATCTCAAGGGCTCTGCACTGCACATACATCATCAATGAAGAAGAGAGTATGAATTTTTTTTTTTTTTTTTTGGGTTACCTGTAACAGATCATCGTCATACTCCAATTTCTGGTAAAACTTCGAAGGCTACTTGATAGAAACTAGTAACAGTTTTTCTGAACTTGACCGTATTTAGCAGGGCATCTTTCTATTGTCACTTCCCTTTTTCTTCCAATTCATGATCATTTTTTTATATGTTACTTCTTTAGATTTTTCGTTGGTTTCGCTGAGCCTTTGGCATATACTCCAAGTAAGTGGAATCTGCAAAAATTGTACTACGCTGAATACCAATCATGAATACACCATTGATTAACTCAATACTCTTCGTAGAGTTTATAGCAAGGACGTAAAAGCTGCTTTGAGTTATCTTCAAAACCACATAAGTGAAACCTTTTGCCGATAGATTCACATAGCTCCCAAACAGTCGGTGACAAAGCCATTTTAACAGAAGAGCTTTTGCTCTTATTATACAATCCAATTGCTAATAACAACCTTTGCATTGAAACTCAGTGGCTCTTCGTGGCAGAAAAATATCATATCTTATGTTTTTGGTTAGTGAGCCAATACTCCCTTATGTATATCGGGCCTAGAAATCTGATGTGTGCAATAATCTCCTGCGGTGCACCATACCGAATCATCGAGAGTTTTTAATTTTCTCCTAAGCCCTAGCATAATCTCTAAACACAGCAGTGAGCGAAAATGGCTTGGCGAAACGCAGGATCTGCTGCTCGTTCTTTTGCCTCCGCCACCACAAGGTCACCGTCTCTCCGTTCTCCTACTGCGGCTATTCCTCGCCTCCGTCCTACCTCATCCTCCTCACCTGGCCGTCGCTTCACCTTTTCCTCGCCTTTTAGGTTTGACCTAGCTCCTTCAACATTTTGAGATTCGTAGTCTCTTTGATCTCTCGTTTTGATCTGTGGTGTTGATGTTTCTTATAGAACTGAATGTGGAATCTGATGTTTGTGCTGTGTTGTGATGTTCAGGAACCTAGGAGCACTTGGTTGCACACAGTCTTTCTTGCCTCTGTACAGTGTTGTGTCTGCTTCTCAACTCACCTCTCACCTTAATGTTAACATACGGGCTTTCTGCGAACTGTCTAATGGTACCTTCCCATGCACTTGTCAAGATCGCTAAATAGTTGAGTGCTACTTTTCTTAGGACAAGTTTAAAGTGGTTTTCTTGAATGTCTCTTGTTTTAAAAGTTTCCACACTCTGGAGCTTCTTACGCATTTAATCTTATCACCTTTGGTAGAGAATACTGCTGCATTGTAGCATGAAGATTACACTCTGTTTTCTTTTCCTTTTTTTTTGTTGTTTTGGAATACTATCATCTTGTTCAGTTGAACAGCCAATTTGGAGTTTCAATCATTACTCATTCCAAAGATAAGAGTGGAGACATGAAGTACATACAAACCTCTTGGATTTTGTTTCATTGTGACCTGAGTTGTGTTGGTATATCTGAACAAGCTTGTTATACAAAAAAGGTTATAATCCATAAAATCTAATACATATATGTAATACAATGCGAGTGATGAGAATTGATGTTAGGAATGTATGACGTTAAGCTGGATGATTTTTTTTTTTTTTTTATCTTAGGGTTTGTTCTTATTCGTAAATCGTAAGCTGTGGTTTGCAACATGTGCAGGTACTTGAAGATGCATAAGAGTGTATAATGCAACAGTGCATGCATCGGTTACTTTGAACTTTGAAGTGGTGTGAGTAATCCAAAGAATGGGATAACTTCAGAAAAAACCTTAATTGTTTTGTTACTTTGGTTTCAGAAATCCTAGTTCCATAATTTTGGAATCGGTTTGGTTATTAAAGAGCTTTTAGTTTTCGTGGCACACTGTATAATCTCTCTGGCATATTCCGAGATCATAATATTTGAAGTACTTTGAGCACCATTATTTCTATAAAGTTAATAATAATAATTTATGATTCTCTAGTTTTGTTGTGTAACTGAAATTAGTTCTACTTTCTTTTCTTGTGTGAACCAGTTATTTTATAACTGTCGAAGACAATATCCTTAAGGTTCACCGAAGTCCTGTTGCGATACCCGTTTCAACAAGAACCATTAGTGGATGAGCCATAACCGTATTATCTAGGCCCAATCTGTGTAGTTTATATGATAGTTTAGACTTAGTATTTTTCCATATTTATATTGGCTTTGTACTTTCCATTTATCTCTCATGTAATTCTCTAGAGATCCTATGTTATGAGTAATATACACACCAATTCCTCTTTTCTCTATTTAGTTTACAACATGTTACCAGCACGAATTGTTCTCTAACCCTAAGCTAAAAACCCGATCACAAAAAACCCTAGCTCTCTCGCCAGCAATCATCAGCCTCCGCAGCTCTTTCCTTTTCTCGGCAAAGCCCTACCCGGATTTCCTTTTTGCTCGGCGATCACCCATCAACCTCCATCGGCTTTTTCCTTTTCTCGGTGAACCCTAGACCCAAGAAACCCTAGTTCGCGGCTTCCTTTTTCCGGTGAAGCCTTAGCACGCAGAACCCTAATTCACGATCCTCCGACCAGCCGCCTCATCGACAATCTCAATCCATGCAATCCGATCATCGATCCCGACCACAATTCTCAACTGCATCCGCTCGATCCGACTCATCACAGCTCGCGATCCGATTCGTTCTAAGCTCGAGGTTCTTCGTCTCTTGGTGGTCCGTTCAACCCGTCGAGGCTCAAGGTAATCGACCATACCTGATGATCTAACCAAACCTAAAGAAATCAAACCCTAAAACCCTAAACTATGCTTATAGAACCCGATGTCTTGATAAAACCCTAAAACCGATTACCTAAACCCTATCCGCAAGTATGTATATTCATACTATGCAAGAAATCTGAAACCCTAAACCTAATATGGTTTATTTTATTGTTGATTGATCCAAAACTATGAAACCCAAAAAATTTCAAATCGGAACCCTAAACCCTAATTGATCATATTGAATCCAAATATGTGATTGTTTTGAGAATTGATATTGATTGTTTTGACTGAACTAATCTTAGAACTCTAAGTTTCTAGATTGATTGTTTTGGTAACTGAAACCCTAATTCTTGATCAAAACCTTAAAACCCTAAATCACATATTGATTTTGATTAATGGCATTGATTGATTGTTTTTAGAAAGTTAGGTTGATAGATTATTTGATTCATATGACATATTGAATCTGAAACCCTAAATTTTGAATTTAAATCCCTAAAGACCTTGAAACCTTAAATCACATATTGCTAAATACGAATGCTAGTTTCTCTAAATTGTTTTAAGGGTCGTACGCTAGGTTGATTATTTGTCATGATTGAAACCCTAATCTGAAATACTAAACCCCAAAGTGCGTATTGTTAGCCTAGCTAAGATAAACCCTAATCTATTGAATCCGCATGAATGTACAAAGCACTTGTTTATTGAGATTGACTGCATCTCATCTCGGCGGCCGTGTGGCCTTATTGATTGAATGTCTTTAAGATTTTATGGCCGCATTGTATTGGTTGATGAGCATATAGAAACCGCAAGCTAGGGTTGATTGCATTATATATCTCCATGGCCGTGTGGCCTTATACATATAGAAATTAAATGCTAAGGTGTTTGCATTACATTCATACGACTTGTATGCATCATGAGCATATAGTAATCGTTTTATTAGGTTGATAGAACATCATATATGGCCGCATGTTTTGATTGATCCATATAACTGGTTATAAAATAGCCGCATGATCCTTGCATATACATATTAGTACCCAATTGCTAGGATTGATGCATCATATCCATATTGAACATATAGACCGTATGTATTGTGATTGTTCATTAGGATTGTTTGCATCATACTACCTTAGCCGTGTGACTTATTTTTGATAGAGCATTCGTATGACTTGATTGTCTGCTTGGCCACATGCAAATTATTTTATGAAACCTAATTTTTTTTTTTGAGTTATGGTGTCCTAAATCTCTCTTGGGATAACTATTTGCAATGGGCACTAGATACTAAAATTAACCTGAGGTCAAAAGGACTCGGTGAGACTATCATCGAGGATAACAATGAGAATGATATAAATAGATACAAGGTAATACGTACTATTCGCCATCATCTCACTGAAGGTCTAAAAGATCAGTATATCTTACTATTGAAAGTCCTATAGACCTTTGGATCGCTTTACAACGGAGATATGATCACCAGAAAACGGTGTAACTACCAAAGGCTAGATATGAGTGGAGGAATCTCAGATTCCAGAACTACAAGTCCGTGGATGAGTACAACTCAGTTTTATTTAAAATCGTCTTAAAGATGATTCACCACCTATACTGATCTGATCTCATGCCTATTACTGGCTGAGACTAATAATGAGTTGCTCATGATGAACAGTGAGATAAAACCTCCTGACTCAACCCCATTACCTGAAGCCAATAAAGCTATAGAAGAAAAGAAAGATTCTAAAGAAAGTAACCACGTCCAGAGTGATAAACCACACGGTCATAACCGTGGTGGATGGAGAGAACGTGGTGGGCGTGGGAACCACTATAACCGTGGTCGTGGACCCAATTTTGGCCATGGTCGAGGCTGAGGACGTGGTGGTATCTCTAAACCACCACACTCGTCCAAATCAGTGTGCCACATGTGTGGAATAGACAACCATTGGGATAAGAAATGTCAATCAGTATGATAAGAGGCAAATACCATGGTAACCAGAGTGTTTACCACAAAATTATTCACTTTATGGCATGACTGGATTGACCATTCTGGTCTAAACGTGGTGCAAAAATTGATATACAAATAGGCACAAAGAGTTATCTCATAGAATCTCATGTGTGTAACATGTACACAATGGAAACTCATTAGGCCATAATATCCCAAGCATTTAAAGATTATAGTATGTTCATGAGGGGGCAGTGAGGAAAAACCCGTGGTCCATGACCATACTTTAACGGCGTGGCGGAATTCTCTTATAAACGCATAAGACCATTCCCTATAAGGTCCAAAGCTTGGGGACACACGAAATTAACATGTATCTAAAGTTAATACGCATTAGGCCATCTAGTAGGCATAGATATTCTCATCTCAAATTGATTACGGGTCATGAATCAGACATATCTCATCTTAAGACATTTAGAAATGCCACCACAAACATATGTGCCTTCTAAGATGGAGTTCTAAGAAGAAGATGGGGATATATGTTGGATATGTTTTCTCCCACAAATATTAATACCTAGAGCTGACCATGGGTGATTAGTTTGGGGCCAGGTACACGGGTTGCATGTCTAATGAATCCGACTATCCAACATCAGAGGGAGAAAATAATAAGCTGGTAAAAGAATGATAAGAGAAATAGAATGGAATAAACCATCATTGTCTTGGCAAGACCCTCGGACTTAAGAAAGTGAAATAAGACGTCCAAAGATAAATAAAAAGATTATACATTTATAAAGCTAGCTAATCAAATGCCAGACACATTTGTTGACCCAAAGAAAAAGAGAAGAAAAGAATGACTAAGTCATACCAGCTTGCACCAACGAATTTGATGTCCTAAAGAGACACAGTCCATTTGCTACAGAGTCTAGACAAGGTAGAACAAAAAGTTCCATGAGATAAGAATCCTCGGAAAGAAAAAAGAAAGGTGTATAGAATGATAACAAATCCGAGTTCAAAGGAAACCAGACCAGACATGGAGATAAGGCTGGCCAGCTGAACATCTAAGGTACCAAACCATGTACCTTGGGACGCCAAGCTTCTAGGTAATAAAGGTCCTAGATAATAATCTCAAATCGATTAGATCATGTCTGGAACACCATGAAACCACATAAGAATGTCGACACATAGATGATATATTCATTTAAGGAAGCACATAGAGGTAGCACTTGAACTTATAGATATAAGCGAGGATCATGAACCCACGTAATAGAGTACTCGTAAGATCAGATTAAATGGAAACGTGGGGTTAGAGTATCTAGAGAAAGAGAGGAGTATTGGCCATATATATATATATATATATATAGACACCATATAATATAAATCAGTGGATGTAAATGGGTCTTGTAAGGGAAAGAAAATCGTGAGATGTAGAACATGATCACGTGGTCAAAAGTTTTTCATGTTTCTACTTACAGCATTCAAGCATGACTTGTTACACAAGGATTCTCACAGAGACCACGAATAGACTATGAGGAGATATACTCCTATGTGGTGGATGCTACTACATATTTCGAATTGATAAGGTCTGGTCATAAGAAAGAAATACTATTAACATATAAAGGATGTAGTAAGTTGTATATGGTCCACTAGATAATAATGATAAAGGTACCAGTAGGTATTGAGCTCAAAGATGAGAAAATAAATTCTCAAAAAACATCATTGTATAAAGCTGAACTGTTTGTGGACTGAATCAAAGCAGCTGCATATAGTATGATAGATACTTAGTGAAATAAAGTTATAAGAACAATTCAAATCAGTCCATGTATCCTTATAAAGAAATTTGATTTCCTTGTGTGTGTTTTATAATAACCAGCTCAAAAAGAAGTTATTTGGTTTTATTGTTGATTTGTTTTCAGATAGGTTATGTTTTATACATAGTGGTACACGCATTCACATCAACATCATCGTGTGTGTGTTTGGTCGAGAGTGTGTGATTGTCAATAGGATGATCAATCACATCCGCATGGAACATGAGACGATCCGTAAGCGCTTGTGGTCGAGGACCATAAATCAAAATGCCCGACTAGATTATGGAGTGGATGATAACAAAAAGTACACCCCGTCCAAGTATTCATCGCCCCCAAGTGAAGTTCAAGTAGTCCAAATTCATTCAAGCTGAAAGACTCAAGATTGAAAGACTTTCAGTGATGCTCAAATAAGGGGGAATAATATGTGATGTACTCTTTTTTCTTATCCATGATTTACCCTAGGCCTGGGCATTCGGGTCCTCGGGTCAGGTTTGGGTCGGGTCCTTTCGGGTTAGGCTCTTTCGGGTCTAAGAGTTTAGGACCCAATAGGGTAATTTGAAATTATCGGTTTGGGACCGGTTCGGGTCTCGTCGGGTCGGGTCTATTTTTCTAGGAACCGCTAATACCCGCTATATTTCGGTTCCTAAAAAAATCGGGTCGGTTTATGGGTTTTCGGGTCTAATTAAGTTTTTTTCGGGTCGGGTTAATTTTTTTCGGTTAGGTTCTACCATTTTCGGGTTAAATTACCCTATTTATTCGAAATTTTACCCTGTATTGTAAACCTACAATGATTAAAAACCTGCAATAAAGAAAATATTCATACTAGTTCATGACAACAAAAGTTTTATCATAAGTTTTAGACATAAGTTTAACCAAATAGTAGACATAAAATTTAAAAACCAATCAAGTGCAAATTCAAAAACATAAGAAGTAGTCAGCAAGCAGATAGCAGAAACATTGAAACAACAACAACAAAAACTGATATTGAATCGCGAACTCTCAATGATCAGCAGGCAGCATTCAAGTTATATCTTCTATCTCCGATAGACCAATACTCCCATCCATCAACATCTATTACAACCCAAATGAAAATTTAATTCTTAGAAAAGTATGAACTATGAAAATGTAACTATAAAAAATTTAACACACTTACCATTGCTCACTGCAGAAACTCAAGGACCTTGAAACACAGGTTCAAATTCTGAAAACGAAAGCAAAGAAGATCAGTTAAGCACTTAAGTGTAAACTAAACTAAAAAACATAATGACAATGAACATATAGAGATTATAAACCAAAAATTATACCTCTCATAAGACCATCTTCCTCTTCCACCAGCTTAAGCATTTGTTCCTTGCTTGTGATTCCTTTTCCTTTGAGTCTAATCTCACACTTGAGCCACTGCTCCGTGCACATTAATACTTCTATCATAAAGTGTGTCAAGCAACTTCTACTTGGTTCTAAAATTCGACCACTTGCTGAAGGCAGATTCAGAAGCAACAAAACTCACTTGCATTGCAAGTACATCCTTCGCTAATAGGGATAGCACCGGATACTTTGCACTATTAACCTTCCATAAAGAGAGTACATCATACTCTGAACCACCTATAAGGTTTTGATGTTCCACAATCTCTTTCAAATACATATCTAACTCATTGGGTTTTTCCTGAAATCCTGTTTCTTGAGAAAGCTCGTTGTAGATGTCGTCCATGCTCTCATAGGCAAGTCCATTCCCAAGTATTGTGCTCTGAGATACTTCATCTCCTACTTGATCTTGTGACTGAGATTGAGAAGATGGTCCTTGAGATTGACTGAGAGATGGAACCGAACCATCACCAGTGCCACTGCCATTGCTGTACTGATCAAACAAATTCTGCAAAATGGTATCGACTTCATCTTTCAAATGAGTAACCTCAACCGAGCCTTCTCCATACAACTTCTCAAATAGCTTAGTCGTTACCTTCATTTTCTTGGTCGGGTCAAGAACACCAGCCACAATAATAAGTTTATTCATCTTCTCAGGATTTGTCCCAAATGGATTCCAGTACTTGCCTAGTTTTCCTAACATGTTTGCTGCCTTAGACCTTAAAGTTTCATCTGGACCCGGAGCATTGCTTAATGCAGTGATGTTCCTCGTTACTGTGACGATTGCATGATACAACTTATGAGCAGTGACTGAGTTTGTAGCAGACAGAACCAAAGTAGCCTTGTAGAAAATTATTAAGAACTTGACTAACCTATCAACTCCTTCCCAATCATCTTTACTTGGTGGTCCAACTCGTTTTTTTCCTTCCACAATTTCGTTAAAGTAGTTGTTGTAGGGCTTGTCCTCAGCTTCCATCTTGTCAAAAGCCACCTTGAACTTCAGTGCCTGCTCTAGCATCAGATATGTAGAATTCTACCTAGTTCTAACATCCAAAGGTAGGCTTCCTCTATGAATTTTTTCTGACTCTAGATGTCGCTCAAAAGACCTCTGCCTTGGAGTTGAAGACCTCACAAAATAAATGGCATTACGAATGGCATTAACACTGCTCTCTACCTCCAGCAAACCTTCTTTAACAATCAGATTGAGAATGTGAGTAGCACACCTACAATGAAGATACTTTCCATCTAGAACCAACGCATCATCTCCATTCTTCTCAATAAAAGCTTCCTTAAACCTTCTCAACGCTGAACCATTAGCTGTAGCATTATCTACAGTTATGCCATACACTCTTTTGATATCCCATTCCTCTAAGCATTCAAGAAGAACTTTAGATATTGTTGATTCTTTGTGATCATACACATTCTTGAATCCGATGATGAGCTTCCTTAATTGCCACCAGTTGTCTATGAAATGAGCCGTAATCACCATATAACTGCATCCGGTATGAGGAGCATTCCAAATATCAGTCGTCAATGAAAGCCGCTGCTTGTTCTCCCTTAGAATCTTCTTCATTGCCTCTTTCTTTTTGACAAAGCTCTCAACAATATCTCGTGCTGCTGTTCTTCTCGAATGAGGCACATAAAGCTTAGTTCTATTGCAGAAATTCCTCCAAGCTAAGCTCTCTACCCAAGACAAAGGCAACTCTCCCACAACCATCATCTCATTTGTCGCTTCTCTAAAGACGGTTTCAGATACTTTGCACACTCTCAGATTACCATCTTTACCATCTAAAGAACCTTGATTGTTGTCTTTGTTCACAGCCAACCATGCTTGGTAAGACTTGCAGGCGAGATTCAAATGTTTCTTCATGTTTGATGTTCCTGATCTCGTTGGACATGACATCTCTTTCCCACAATAGTTGCAGGTAGCTTTATCATTATCTTCTTGCATTCTAGTAAAGTGTTCCCATACCCAAGACCTCTTCTTCTTTCATGACTTTGAACCATTGCCTCCTTCTGGTTCCTTACGCTTACGCGAGATTGGAGTCTCAACTTCATCCGCTGAATTATATGAATCATCAACGCCATGAATTGGGGCATCACAAGACGCCATCTGCATTAAGACACCAATAAGAATCAGGTTTGAATCAAGTTAAATAAAACTAAATAACAACAAAAAGTCCAAGAAGAAACACAACATAATCAAACTCAAATTTGAAATCAACCATCCAAGGAACAAGAAAGACAGCATAATAATTATCAAACCCGAGTTCACTTCGGGTTAAAGCCTAATCAAAAGAAATAATTCAAAAGAGAAGAACACAAGAAGCAAAACTCGGATTCAAACAAAACTAGGACTAAACCATAGACAAGAATCAATAATCAAAGTCGGATTGAACCAAAATCATAAACGAGAATCGAAACTAAAGTTCGAGACTTTACCCTAGATCGATTTTGAGACAGTGCTGTCGTTGATGAAGAAGTCGCTAGGGTCAAGGGGGTTTGATGAGAAACTTGATTCTGATGAGATTCCAGCTTGTTTATGTTTGATTTCGACAAAGAGAAACTCTTCGTTTCAAACACTTTTGGGGGAGTGGAAACTCGTAACGAGTTACGAAAAAGAACAAAAGGGGTTTAATGGTGCATCAGGTAAATTGAGAAAACCAGAAAAGATTCATAATTCATTGGGTAATTGGGTAAGTAGGGTGGTTTAGGGAAGGCTGGTTTAAGCCTATGCAGTTACTAGTTTCGGGTCTAATAATACCCGATTGGGTATATGGTACGGTTCGGGTCGGGTCTTGGACCCGCGGGTCCTTAGAAACAAAACCCAATAGGGTAAAATGACTATACCCGGACCCGAACCTGTATTTTCGGGTCGGTTCCGGCTCAGGTCCTCGGGTCCGGGTAAAATGCCCAGGCCTAATTTACCCGGATTTTGTTCCATTGGGTTCTTGGGGTTTTTCTTGGAAAATTTTTAATAAGGCAACATGCAAAGCGTATTAAAAGCTCTATATAGTTATAACATCCAAGGGAGAGTGTTATGAACCAATTAGTGGATGGACCATAACCATATTATCTAGGCACAATCCGTGTAGTCTATATGACGGTTTAGACTTAGCATTTTTCCATATTTGTATTGGCTTTGTACTTTCCATTTATTTCCCATGTAATTCTCTATATAAAGGATCCTATGTTATGAGTAATATACACACAAATTCCTCTATTCTATCCTTTTACAACATTTCTAACTTTCTCATCCATTTTTGTTTTTCTAATTTTTTATTTGAAAGACTCTCTCTAGATTCTTAGAACAATCCCAATGAAAGGTTTTTAACTCTAGAGTTCTAAAAATATATATATATATATATATATATATATATATATATATATATATATATATTCATTTTAGTATATAATTGTAAATTTTTAATTTTATAGGAAACCCAACTAAAAAGATAATTTTTAGATAGAATTTCCCATAAAATTAAGAACCTCGTAATTATATATTAATATTAATATATATTTTTGAGAATCATGGAGCTAGAACCCAATGGGGGATATTCTTATTACATATATTCTAATAACACTTACATGGATGATTTTTTACTATAATATTTTTTATCAAAATGAATTTAAAAAAACTCAAAATATATGAGAAAAAAAAATAAAGTTATAAAGTAAGAGAAAAATGTAGATAAGAGAAGATGTATCAAGAGGAGATTTTGTTTACATTACGAGAGACCTCATTGCATATGTGTCACTTAATAAATGGTGTGACTGCATTTCTTTTTAAAGTTTATTAGATTTCAACCCGCATAACCGTGCGGGTATAAATTTTCATGTTTATATATAAATATTTATTTTTACGGGTCAAAATATAAATTTTTAAGGTTACTCACATAATTAAATGTTTGTATAATTATTTTAAATACTATAATTTATAGTTTTTATGGTGTAAATTCAAATCATCACATATATATGTTTCTTCTTATTATATATTTTTCTGATTGAATTTGCATTTGATTAATTAAACCAATTTCTTATGTATGAAACAACGTATTTAAATTTTTTTTTTATAATTTATTATGATCGTAACCCGTAATACAAAACACTAGATTAGCAATTTTTATATTTATTATTTATTTTATATAATAAATTACTGTATCTAAAATGTTTAGATAAATTGATTTTTATACAAGAATTATATAGTTTACGAATGTTAACCCGTTCTACGAACATATTATATTTTTAGAATGAATATTTTATATTTATTAACATAAATATATTAAATTATCAGTTTAAATTTTTTTATCATATTTAGTTCAATAAAATGATAGATATTATTAGAATATAGATAAAATAAGATATGATTTTATTCTTTTATTATATAAAATATAGCTGAATAGATATATATTAATGTATAATAACATTCATGACTAATTATGAAATTAGTGAAAATATTTATGTTCAGTTTTTGATAATAAGATCTTGTTATAATCTTTTCAATAGATTTGCTAGAATTTATATATGTACAGTATATATATATATATATATATATATATATATATTAATTAAAAACATCAAAAGATATTTGGATTAAGTAGTTAAAATATTTTAAATTATTAGCATTAAAGGTATACATTTAATAAAAAAATAAAGGATATCTAAATAAAAAGAGCACACATAAAAGAAATTATGAATTTTATTTTAATAGAATATATCTATATATATATTAAAAATTTAAAATAAAATAAGTATTTATTTGTAACAAATCTTATAAGGATATAGTAAAATGTATTTTTAAATTAATCAGTTTCATTTTTTATTATGAGTGAATATGATTAAAATATTTAATTTTAATATTCATTTATAAATCAAAATTAAAGTTAATTTTAATTCTAAGTTCTAATTATATTTTCTGATAATTTAAAGTAAAATTATTTTTTTCGAAATTAAGTTTAAAAGATTCTAAAGAGATTTTTAAAAGATTTTGTTAGAATATTTTAAATATATTCATTTGTATTTCAAATAAAACGACGGGACTCTAAAAATATAAAGATATTAAGAGATATTATAATGAACTTATGTAAAATTTGATATTTTTTAAGAATTGGTCCAACTTTTTTTTTTAAAAAAAATCATAACTTCTGTTTTAATATATAAGATTTTTTTATTTATATTATAATTATATGGGGAAGAAACTATTGAGAAGAAACTCCCCCTAATGATGTTCTTAGCATTAGTACTAATAAGTCTGTATTGGATTAAAAATAAAAGAATGTTGCCATTAATTCTATATTAATGGCAGATATTTTCCAGCTATTAGTTCATAGTGATTATTAGAAAGTACTTAGTGTTAGTAAATAATATATGTGTTATAAGTAAAAAGAAAACTAGAAGAAATTGGTGTGTTTAGTTTCATAAATAATCTATTTTACTAAAATAAAATAGTATATAAAATTATTTTTGTTATATGTTTTTAATTAGTAAAATTTTCACTAAAATTTATATTCCCCCGTTCTAAAATCTATGATGTTTAAGATTTTTTTTTGATATTTTCATATTTAACTATAACTTTAATTTTATCCCAATTGTGTAACCAATGATATTTTATAGATTATTTTATAATTGGTGGAATATCTTTTAATTTATACTAGATTCTGACCCGCGCAACCGTGCGAGTTTTGTTTTCATTTATTTTTATATAAATATTTGTTTCAATTCTAAACTGATATATATCGTAATATATATGAGGTGTGTCTATCAGTTTTTAAAACATAATAATTTTAGGGTATACTTTCTTCATTGAATAGATTGTTTCAAATTTTCACATGTGTTTGTTTTTTCTTCTATATATATTTTTCGATTATTATTTCAATATTGAAATCATAACTATATATAAAGATTTGTAAAATATTTTTTATTGTCGTCTTCAAAAATATAGTAACATGAGACAAATTTAGAAAGTTATTAAAAAATTAAAATTTTGCTTCATAGATTTATATTATCAAAACATTTAGTTTTTCTTTAGTTTTAAAAGTAAACTATATAGTTTTAAACTTGTTTTCATTTGTTTAAAGTAGTATAGATTAATCATTTTTAGATAATGATGATTTTGTTTATTTTAAAAAATCTTTATAATTTTAAAAGTTAACATCGGTTGTTATATTTACCTAAAAAATCATTTTTCTTGACCCCATACCACAATCCACCAATAATTCCCGGTGGATTTCTGACGAAAACAAAAAAAAATGTTTTTTGTCAGGAATCCATCACGAAGTTAGCTTAGAATTTTGAAAATATAAACAATTTTAGGAGTTAGCAGTCTTAAAATCTTACTGGGTCGTATGATAGGTGTGTATAAACAAGTTTGAACATAGTAAATAGGGGTGGGCATAATTACTTGCTACTCGGCTTGTACTCGCTACTTGATTCGTACTTGGCTCTTAAAGTTGAGTACTCGTTTTGTTCAAGTCAAGTATCAAGTCGTTTATTTCAATTACTTTCAAGTACAAGACAAATACCAAGTACTAAAATAAAAACAAGTACTTGGCGTTGTTGGTTTGTTACTTGTTACTTGTGACTTAAAACTTGACTTATTACCCATTTTTACTTTTGGACAAAAAAATCTCTAAATTATAATCATATTACTTGTTTATACGATACATGAATTAAAAGAAATATATTATAGAAATATTTTAGAGTTTTTTTTATTTTGTATTTATCATATATCGATTTAAAACATATGAAAATTAAAAAAAAATATTCTTTATCCACAAATTTATTTAGATTAGAATTATAACTAACTATTGTTTTTAAACTATATATACAAGGTTTTAGTAGGTAAAATTAATAAATTATTATTAAATAACTTACAAATAATTATATAACTATGTATAAACTAGTTTAGAAGTACCAAGTAGTAAAATGGGACAAGTACTTGCAAGGATACCATTTTTAGTAAGTATTTGAAAATACAAATACTCGTTACGAAGTATGAGTCCAAAATTTCATTACTCGAACAATCCAAATCAAGTACAAGTAAGGGGAATATGACAAGTACTTGGCTTGTGCCCATTTCTAATAGTAAACACTCAATATTATTTTCAAAGTAACTTTACCTAAGGATAACTCAGCTGAAATATAAACTTAAAGGTGATATTATGTATATTTACATAAAAAGTTAACGGAATTTGTCGATAGTTTCTTAAAAAATATTTTTATGTGTTTTGATAGTGTGAGGATAATAAACTTTTGTATATCAATGGTATAATGTAATAAAATATTCTCGGTAGTTATTTTCATTTTTCTTGACCAAAAATCCACAATCCTTTGGGACTTTCATATGGAAATTCCCAACAAAAAATGATTTATGTTTGAATCCTTCAGGAATTTTGTCATGAATCCCTTGGAAACACCAAAAAATAGCTGGGAAATTATACTGCTGGAATTATCGTTTACCGCGTGAAAATAAATCTCGTTCTCCCTTAGTGTTCGAATGGAGGAGCGGGACAAATGCAGTTCTCCCGCACTTGTAGTTCTCATGCACTGCTTTTGTCATTCACCTTTTATGTTTATAAAAAAATATTTCAAGTGGAAGATCTTCATGCAGTTCAATATTTTCTCTTTTTATGAAAAAAACAAGAGATCTGCATGCAGATCTCACCTGCTAACATTTGAATGTGTTGATCTATTTTTTCACAAATAAATGATTTTGCTACAAACACTAACTTTAAATATATTTATTTGATTATATAAATAATGTATAATGATTAGCTCAAACAATATAGTTCACACTAAATACTATTTATGTCAATTTTAAAATTATAAGCATATCATTTTTAAAATTATAAGTATGACATCCACTCACAGACAAAACACAATATTTTTCAAAAACAAATATGAATCTTTTTTATATAAATATCAACAAAGAGTCTAATATTAGTAATACGTCGGTTCTGCGAAGGTAATTTTGATCAATAAAACGAAAATAGAAGAAGTACAAGCATCTTATGAAAAAATCAATAAACATTTTGATATTTTGGTATAATATTTTATTGTTTAAATATATAATCTATGGTTTTGAACTGATTTTATCATTCATAATGTATAATAAATTGTTTGATCTGCATATCTCATGCATGATTCGTTTGATCTGCACTCGTTCCACTGCATGAACCGCTTGATATGCACCACTTGATCTGCTTTTAAATTCGAACCCTTAATCATTCCAAATCATGTAAGTTTCATTTTAGTAGATATTTTTAGATTAACACCTTTTTAGGTTGTTTATATAAGTGATTTGGAAGTTAGTTTTAGGGACTTTGAAGTTAGATGTAAGATTGAATGGTAGTTTAAGAATTTTGTTGTTTGTATTTGATTTTTTTTGTTTAAATTCAAAAGTTCCCGACGAAATTCCGGTGAACAATTTCCATCAGGAATATTCCATCAGAAATTCTCAACAAAAAGTTTTCAAGATGACTAGCCCCGACGGATGACTCGGTAAGGATCTTGTCGGGGATGTTTTTTTTTTACTGTGTTCTGAGTTTTTTTCTGGAATTTAGCTGTTTTCTTGTAGTGTAAAACTCATATTTATAAGAAGGTTCATCATCATCCCAAAATATCATCTGCAAGCTTCAGATCTTTCTACTTAAAGACAATAAGTCCTAATTTAATTTTCATAAACATAATTCGACTATTCTGTTACTTTGTAATAAATTACGATTTGGTTTGATCCAAATTTAAAGGATAGGTAATCTTTTACTGAGTTTTTCTATAATATATAAATCATATTTTCTATATGTTCGTCGAATTCCAACTTTATATGATGAGTCTCTTAAATCCACCATCGAATCTTGTTATATGTGGATACGAATTGTTAAAATTCAATATTAATCTACATTCTTGTATTTTTTTTAATAACCAGGAGGTGTATGTGCCTCCGCCTCAAATAATCTCTCAGATCCGGTATCCAAAAGGTGTTAATACCATTTGTAGCGTACAACATCCCTCCCATGGTGGATCAAACTCAAGAGTACAACATCACTAATTCATTCGCTTAAATCAAGTGGGGTATCACATTCGTGCAGAGCCGGCCCTGAGCTCAAGCATTAGAAGCAATGGCTTCTGGCCGCCAGAGAATATCAAAATATCGGCCACACATTTTACAAAATGTCTCATTAGTGTAGTGGTTGAAGAGTCCTTGTACATTAACCCGAAACCCGGGTTTGGGTCACCCTACCAACAAAAAAATATTTTCGGCCATTTTTTAAACTATTTGTTTCTAGCCTTAAGAATTCTAGGACCGGCTCTGCATTCGTGGTAGTTCTTGTTTATTTATTCTTTGTTTCCACAAGATGAATCCAGTTTCTCAACTACTCTATTTTTTTTCAACCAACTATTTATATTTATAAATTATGATAATTGAAGTTTTTTTTTTTTGTAAAAAGGCTTAAGATAATTGAAGTTTTTTTTTTTTGGGCAAAGAAGTTTTTTTGCCCAAGATAATTGAAGTTTCTCTTATAACAATATGTATTGGTTGTTACGAAAAGAAAAAAAACAAGTCTCAGTATGTTCTTCAAATCAACTACAATTGGTCAAAGAACATAAAACAGTTTTGAATGATTAAGGAAGGTGTGATAATTATTAATTAATCAGCCGAATAATTTAGTGCATATTTTAAATTAATGAACATGAAATTCAATCATTAATCTGAATATGCCAAGTGAAGCATATATTCATTTTCTTATAGATTACGATGCCCTGGTGTACTTTTAAATTCTGACTCGATGCCTGGTTGTACGTAGGCCTACAAGAGTACGGAATCTCGTTCGTACAAAAAGCTTTTCTTGCGGTTGTTCATACTTTCAAACACGCAATCATCTTTTACGTTATTGAAAACATTCAATTGCTTTATATGCACATGCAAACGAAAAATAACAGAAACTTCCCTCTGATTCTATTTAATGTCTGTGATTGAAGTCTGCGTCAATCCCCATATGGTCAAACCGTCAAAGTGAGTTATAAAAAGAATTGATTGTTAGTTAATGAAGCACCGAAATCTGTAGATACATTTTGTTACATTGCATAAGTGAATATTCGGAATGTGGTCGGCACATATAGGTCGAACCACTTTAAAATATTTTCTAACCAATATAGTACAACTGAAAACATAAAGGTTAATTATTTCTCTTTGTTCATATGAATTCCATACATCATAATCAAACCGTGAAAACCTTTGAAAGCGAAACTATTCAAGAAACGATCAAGGTGTTGCACAACTACACAAAGACTGCATTAAATGTTGGATTCCTTGAAAGTAAAACACATACCTCAAAAACTAAAAATGAAAATAAAAAGGGCAATTGTTTTGAATACGATAGAGAAGTTCAGAAACTTCCGAGAACAATCACCAACAACAGAAAATTGAACTAAATACCATGTTCTAACGGCGACTTGAATGTATTCGTCTAGTCACGAAGTTTCTCTATCAACAATAATAAAGTCGTATTTGAAATATATAATTTAATATCATCATACATGTTCGCATATCTAAATGAAACAAATCATAACTTAAAAGTAATATGGAAAAGTTGGATTTGGGTAGCTGGTACGTGTGTCAAAATGTGAGTAGCCTCTTCCTACGAAACAAGCAGCAACGACTTCCTAACTGAAAACAAGTTCTGACACACGCCACCTCTACTCTCTTCTACCACATTGTTTTATTCCTTTCTATAATTTAATTTATTTTCATTTTTTATCTTAGAGCTGGTCCCGTTGTCTTATCAGTGGTTAGTAATATTTTGCGTGGTTTTAATGTTTTTGTCCCCAAAATGAAAGAAATTTTCTTTTATATAAATGTTTTAATGTATTTATTGTGAATTGAATGTGTTCATAAAAGCGAGTGTTACCAAATGGTATAAGTAGATCTAGACATTTTATCCAATTTTTTTTGGATATTGTACATTTTAGAAACAAAACAAATATTGAATATCAATATCGTTAAAATAAAAACAAATCACAAATATTAAAATATTGAGAAACGGATATATGCTTCGCTCCGGCAGACATACAAATATCTTGATTATATTTAAAATTTTAGATATATAAGTTTGTATAATTATTATTCTAACATACGATTTAATAAATTCTATTCACATTATTATTTATAAAAGTCTTAAATTAAAAATTTATTACAGTTATCAACCTTTTTAAGTTTGGTCTTATTATTATTGTTAATTAAGTTAAAAATTACAAAACATCTAGTTTGACTACTACTTTTAATTTTCATTTTATATACCATATAAATAAATATATTAAAGAAAAAAATCATATCTTTTTTTTAGATTATTCTTATTTAGTAAAATTGATAAGATATCAGTAAATTTTCATAATTATCCGCAAATATCTATATTTTCTAAATATCCGATTTTTCGGATATCCATATTTTCGAAGCAAAATAAATTGAAAAATTACATATCTATTATGGAAGCGAATCACAAATACTAAAAAATTTACTAGTTTTGATCCGTGTCTACTCTTAGATATAAGTCTTTTTGTAACACTAAATATATAAGCCTATTTCAAAACATATTGAAAGATTGAACAGTCATATATGATGGTTATTATCTAAAATGTAGTTCAAAAACATCTATTTACTATTTTTAGTAAACTATTTATTTTAAAAAAATAATTTGGGATGGACATAGAATCTACAAAATAACCTAGATTAATTTTCAAAAGAAAGTTACGAATGAATCATCCTTCATGATATTTATATAAGATCCAAAATATGAGCTCATATCTATATAATTACGAAATAAGATATAATGAATTGTCTTGGAATCCGAATTACTTAACTCCACAGAATCTGACTATCACTAGACCACCATATTGCAGTTATCATCTCTTTATTTTTACGAACACAACTTTGTCATTTTTTCTTAAATGCATTATCGCATCCAATATATTAGGAATATATGTCGTAGCTTCAAATGTCAAAAAAAATATATATATATATATATTCACAAGATAACGCAGTCACATACGAAGCACAATAGATGATAAAAACAGATTTTTTATTCTAAAATAACAACATAAAGAAAAATAAAATTTTAATGTTTGTTGTAAATTACTAATTAAGTTGTTGCATTATATGCAAGACGATTACACTGCAGAAAATTAATATAAACTTCAATTTATGTTTTAAGAAACAAGGGATGAGGAAGGCGAGAGGAAAGGGAAGCGCACGTGATGAATGAAGTCCACGAACTTCAAATCTTCAGAAGATCTTATGGCGGTGTGACGGTCCCTTTCTTTATTTTCCCTGTCTCCAAGTATTATATGTTTATTGTAATTACTAGTATTATGTTCTTTCAATCATTTTATCTACAACATCATTATTTATTGTAATTCGTTTTTGTTTTTCTGCAACAGCAACACGCCAGTAATGCAACATGAAACCTCCGGTTTTCCAACTAAATGTTGACCTCATCTGAATTGTGTGGATATCCTCTATATCATCACATAACATATTATCGAGAAGCATTTTAAATATTTATGATACAATAATATCTGAACTTAAATTAAACGAAACTAAAATAACAGTAAACTAGACTTTCAGAAATTTTTCATTTTTAAAATTGTAAAATTTAATAAGATTTATAATGAAACATATTTATATAATAATAAAAAATTTTAAACAAATTAAAGTTAATATTTAGATTTACTAAATAAAATTTTAAATGGCATAGTATTATTTATATGTTAACAAATATTTAAATGGTGTTATTAATTTAAGATGTTTACAGTATCTTGTGCAATCTATTTATATATAATATACAGAGTAAAAAAATATGATGAATATCACGTATTGCACAACTTAATTAAAAGTATATGGAACATTTACAATAAAAAATTTAAAGCCCATAATCAATCTATTATAGCTAATCTAATTAACACTAAGAAGATGCGATTTTTAAGGACCATAATATAAGTTTATATTGTTATATATAAGATATTTATATTTGTGAGGTTTGTAAATAAATAATCCTATTTAAATTATCTAATGGTAAATAAAAATAATGACTCTATTTTAATAGAGTAGATAGGCTGAAAAAAAAAATCCTGGAATTAACTCTTAAGAAAAATGGAAACTATCTCGTGTGATGCAACCGGTCAAAAACATGATAGAAAGGCATATGGTTCACATACTCCACAATTACTTGCTTTTCACATCGTGGCTTGTATTATTGTATCACAATCGGTTATCAACTGGTGGTAAGGCACTTGGGACATTAAAGTCTATGCGGCATGTTCTTCTTTTTTTCTTTGTCTAGACTGCAAGTACCTCCTATTTGCTTGCAAGTACCCGGATGAAGTATGGACAGGCCTCACAAAAAAATCTGCTTACAACCAGCTTGACAACACATTGGGACAGAATCCTGGAGCTACTCATGGACACAACACACGATAAGCTTTACTTATTCTTGTGGAGGTTATATATATGTACTCAAACATTCGTTTCATTTGGCAAGAAATATATAATAGTAGAAGACAAAGTAAAACTTTCACTCCGTTTTTTATCAACCGTACTGATAAATAAATCTAAATTAAAATTGATTGTTCTCTAGCCAAAATATATAGGAGATACAAAAATATGAAGTCAAGACATCGTCGTTTTCGTATTCTAAACCACCAATTCTTGATTTCATGATTTTCCTCTTTGGTTTCTTTAGGCTTTTATATTCTTTAGCTAAAATTCAAAATTAGAAGCATCTCTTACAACAACATTGTTTTGCTAAAATATTTTTAAAAAGCTTAGAATTGGGTTACATTTTTTATATTACGTGGATTCAGAAATTATTTTCTTCAAAGCAAACTATCAATTAAAAAGAAAAATCAAATCATAATCAACGTTGGGTGAGGCGGCTGATAGGTAAAATTTGCAAATTCTGATAATGATAATTTCTTAATTTTCTTTATGAACTGATATTTTCTTTAATTTCATCGAAAAATTATATAAAAATTTAAGGGTATCTCAAGTAACATTCTTTACCATTGGCCCTATAAAAAGAAAAAAAAACATTATTTACCATTGAATTGAATTTGCACCATGTGCTCGAGTCCCCTACCGTGGTACCAAAACTTGCTCCAGTGAGCAATTACCCTAGAAATGAAGTAATACGCATTTTTCAAGTCGAATAAATTTCATCTGATGATCAATATCAAAAACAAAAACTTAAATTTTATTTTTCTAAGATTCGATGCGTATTGTGACATAGAACTAGGTTTCTTACGATTGAATTAGCCAATACCTGACAAAGTTACATAATTGCATAACCAAAAAACTATGATTAACCTAAATTTTAAATATGAATATAATGATAATTGGTTTATAAATAATTTATATCACGATGACAAAAAAAAAAAAAAATTTATATCACAGATTTTTTTATTTCTCAACAATTAACTATATTACGTCTATCTATATTGAATAAAATGAAATTCAATTTCTTGATTAACCAAAGTTGTAACATGGTTTGATATATATACATGACTGGTTTAGTAAAAATAAACTAAACCAGCAATAACCATATATAAACTGGATATACATCTCCAATACATCCCCTTCAAGTCTCTGAAATAGAACCAGTTTGTGGAGTGAAGAGAATTGAAGTAGACATCCGCATGAGTATAGAATTGAAAGGACCTTGATGCAGAGGTTTGGTCAATATATCAACATGCTGATCAGCACTAGAAACGTGCATCAACCGGAAGAAGCCATTCTTCACTTGATCACGAACCGTGTGACAGTTAATCTCAACGTGTTTTGCTGTTTCATGAAAGACTGGGTTCGTTGCTATATACATTGCTGATTTGTTGTCGCAGAAAAGCTTAGTAGAGGTAGTGACCGTGACATGGAGACTTGTGAGAAGCTGTTGTAACCATAAGAGCTCACAAGTAGCATGAGCCATACTTCGATATTCTGCTTCAGTACTGATCCTACTAACCACATCTTGCTTCTTAGACTTCCATGTTATCAAAGAGTTACCAAGATAAACACAGTAGCCTGTTATGGAACGTCTAGTATTAGGGTAAGTTGCCCAATCTGAGTCAGCAAAAGCATTCAATCACGTCTCTGAAGTTTCACAGTAAAAGAGACCTTGGCCCAGATTATTCTTGATATATTTCAGAATCCTATGAGCAGCTTGCAAGTGAATTTCAGTCGAAGATGACATAAACTGACTGAGACAGTGCACATAAAAGGTAATATCAGGCTGTGTTATCGTGTGATAGAGAAGCTTGCCTATAAAGGCACGAAAATAAGTGGGATTAACCAATGGTGTACGAGAATCCTTACTTAGGCGAACAAGAGGATCCATAGGAACAGAAGTGGGTTTACATCCCCGAGGGCCAGCATCAGAGAGCAAACTAAGAGCATATTTTTCGTTGACAAACTGAAATGCCACGAGAGCTACGAGTTATTTTAAGACCAAGGAAAAAGCTCAAATCACCAAGATCTTTGGTTTTGAACTGATGATGAAATGAAGCTTTCAAGCTTGTAACAGCAGAAGGAGTGTTACTGGCAATCATAATATAATTGACAAAGATGAGTATTGCAGTAAACTGAGAACCAAACTGCTTGACAAAGAGTGTGTTATCAGTAGGAGACTGAAGAAATCCAGCTGCAGTTATCACATCAGAGAGACGATGATACCAATGTCGAGAAGCCTGCTTCAATTCATATATAGATTTGTGAAGCTTACACACCGGATTAGGAGGAAGAACACCAGAAGCAGGAGTATAACCTTGAGGGAGACTCATGTATATCCCCTCATCAAGATCGTTATGCGAAAAATCATTTGACACATCCATTTGAGAGAGTTCCCAGCCTTTAATTGCAGCAAGACCAAGCGTGAGTTTAATAGAAGCCAGCTTTGCTACTTGAGAGAAAGTATCTGTGAATTCAACTCCTTCCTGCTGAGTATATCCCTTAGCAACAAGTCTAGAATTTTGTCTTTCTACCGTACCATCAGCACGATATTTAGTCGTGAAAACCCATTTGCAACCAACCACGTTCTTACCATGAGGTAAAGAAACAACCATCCAAGTTCTATTATTCTCCATAGCCTGAAGTTCATCATTAGTAGCTTTCCGAAACTCATGTGATAACATGGCTTGCTTAAAATTGGTTGGTTTAGAGTCCAAAGAGTAAGAAAGAAGATGATGTTGGTATATGGGTGTGAGATTGGAATGGGTATAACCAGAGGAAAGATGATAAATAGAAGTGTTAATGGGTAAGGATGAGCGTTGAACAAATGAACAATGATAGCCAGAAAGATAACCTGGAATCCTTGCAGTACGTTGTGGTCGAGCACATATTAGTTGACTATGGCTTGTAAGTTGGGGAATAGTCTCACTAGTAACAGCCGATGCAGGATGATGCAATGCAGGTAATGAAAAAACAGAGTCTAAGACTACAGGAGTAGACACAAGTAAGATTATTTTTGAAAACAAATCATCAGTTGTTGGAACATGTTGTTTATTAGTGAAAGGAAAGTTTTTTTTCTCTGAAAACAACATTACGAGAGACAGAGATAACATTTGTATCAAGATTCAAAACCTTATAACCCTTATAGCCAGTAGGATAACCTAAAAAAGACATAAGGACTAGCTCGAGGAGTAAATTTATTGCGATTTTATCAAGTGTAGAGACATAACATTAACACCCAAAAGATCTCAAGCAGTTATAGTCAGGTTTATTCTGTGTAAGTTTCTCATAAGGGAACTTCTTTCCTAACAAGATAGATGGAGTTCTATTAATAAGAAAAACATCCATTGCAATACAATCAGTTCAGTAAACAAGGGGAATGTTTGATTGAAAAAGTAAAGCATGTGCCACATTCAAAATATGTTGATGTTTACACATAAGCTCAACAACATAGTTTTGTTGAGGAGTATATGCACAAGTGATATCACTAAAATTACCCTAAGGAGTGAATTACTCTCTCAAATAAGAGGTTCAGTGTAGTACTTAGGGATCAAATCCACAAGAACTCTAGGATTACTCAAAAGATCTAAGTATTAAAATATAGCTAGACTGAAGATGGGTTTCAACGGTTTAAAACAGTAATTAAGCAAAGCAAACAAATGATTATTCACTAACTTGGATTGGAAGTAGATTTCAGTAAGGAAAGTAGTTACACCTAGGTATTATATCAGGTATCAATATGCAGTTGGTTTCTGACTTAAAGGTTTTAGATTGTTCATGAACTCAAACACTAATATCAAACCTAGCAGGTTTCCTTGACTAGATCTCAGATCTAAACTGGTAGTTTTGATCGCGAAAAAAAGTCGATAAATTATCTTAGTTGACAATCGATCGATACACCTTTCAAGTAATCGATCGATGAGAGAATGCTCACAGCGATCGACGACTCTTCTAGCAAGCTTTAAGAACAGGTTAATATTATTCTCTAATTCTTTAGACCAACTGTCGTATGAATCTATTGAATTAGACCAAACTAGTTAGGATTCAGGTAATGAGTAAACAGATATTTGACACAAATAAAACCTAGGGATTAGGGTGATCAATCCTAAGTCTAGTGCAAGTTTAACTAAGCTTGAAGAACAGATGAAAAACACTTAAACAGTAGTCATAAATCAACACATAAAGCAACAAAATGAGAAACCTAAGTCTAACAAATGAGATTACTCAGACATATTCATAAAAGACAATATCATGATGCTTTGAATAAAACTCATTGTGTAAACAAGAAGCAAAGTAAATATTAGTAAAAAGAAGCAAAGGAGTTCAAGATCTTCTCTATTTTGTAGTCTCAGATCTCTCTCTCCAATCTCCTAGAACTCTCTTCAATGGTAAACAAGTAACTCTCAAAACTGGCTCTTTTTTCTTTTTCAGCTCTAGGTAAAACTGTCCTTTTAAAATAACTCAAAACCCTAAAAGTGTAACATGTAGGCGGCCAGTGACTAAGCTTGCAATTATTATAACTTCGATCGATTTGGATGATGTTGTATCGATCGCTCATAGATGGTGACCGTCGATCGTCCTAGTCTTGAAACGTCGATCGATTGTTGAGATCAGCGGGAGTGCTCTTCAAAGTCTCCAAAATGCTCCAAAAACATCCATTTTCTTCATAAGCTCCTAAACCTGTAAATTACTCTAAAAAGGTTCCAAATACTTATGAAATATGTAAAAATCACATCTAGGTCATGGCTAAAAATGGATAAATCCATGACCTATCAACACTCCCAGACTTACCTTTTTGCTTGTCCTCAAGCAAAACAAATAGGTAATCTTTTGGAAAGAAGTTTTTATAAAATAGCAAGGATTCACAAAATCTCAATCTCATAATTATCACCACAACACTACAACCACATCAAATGGGTGTTAATTCCAGAAATACTTTATATACATTATCCTAGTTTATCAACCAAAACATTCCACCAGCAACCTAGCAAATACTAGCTTGACTCACTCCTCTACTAACCTCATTTCTTGCATAAAAATAAAGTGCAGGCTTTACCTTGGAGATATCGATCATAAGATGCTTGGAATCTTACTCCATCAGGTATCTGAGTAAACAGGTAATCATATTCTGGTTTATTTTCTCTCTTCTCTGAATCTTTTTAAATTCAATGCCAGTGAACGAGGACAGGTTGTGAAACCTTCCGTGTTGTTCACCTTATTGATTTTTATTTTGACAGCGTAGGCGAATAATGGGGTCATCGGTAATGTACCTACCCTTCGCTTCCACAATGTTTGATCATTCTTTTGAATTATAATAGTGGGGTCATGGGTAATGTACTTACCCCTCTGCATCTCAGGAAATCTTCTCAATCTTTTTTTTTATTCATAATAGAGAGGAGAGAAGGAAACCAAAAGTTTATAGACTTATACCTCTCAGACCTGGAGGAGGAATCCGATCCAATATATACCAAGCCCCAAAGCAAGCAAAGAAGTCAAATTAGGGTTGGAGGTTAGTTTCGGTTCCTTCAAACTTTCTAAGCAAGTGTGGTCTAATAATTTGGTGATCTACTTTAGTATCTCTAGTGTAATCTGTCATCAACAAATCTAAGAATGGCGTTGATTCATGGTTAGATAATAAGTATGAAATTTAAAATGATCATGATCCCTATTAAAACGCAAAAAAAAAATAATAATTTTTTTTTTAAATCATTTAAAATAAAGCAGAAGAAACAAAAAAAAAGGATGTTAGCAGCACCTCCCCCAGACATAAATTACACTGTTCCAGTGTAACAAGTCTAAGTTAGGTTGGAAAAAGATGAAAATAAAAAATAAAAGTAAAGTAAGAAAAAGAATATTAGTGTTCTGACCTCCCTTATTACGGAATCGATCGATCGACAATTAAATTGTCGATCAATGAAAAGAAGATGAGATCGATTGAGCGAGTAATATCAAGATCGATCGAGGGAAATGGCCAGGGTCGATACATTAGGCTGAAAGTGGTGTAAACCATTTAACCTGTAAAATCTGTTAGACATGCCAAACACAAACGAAAAATAAGCAAATAGTCTAAAAACATAAGCATAATAAGTCATAGGTTTAACAATCCGAATAAATTACATGAAAAACAGAAATAAAAATAAAATAGTCCAGGCGATAGAGTGATAGAAGTGTGAGGACTACTCGGTGTCCTCATCAGTCTCACTGTCGTCTCGGGTCTGGATGTCGCGGCGCTGGCGAGAAGGACCTGCAGCGGATGGTGAACTCGCTCTAACACTCCCTCTGCTCCTGAAAGAAGGTCTGGTCAGCCTAGCCCAAGTGGCTCTAAGTGCATCAACCACGATGCGCTGAAAGTCTCCCTGCTGCATCGGGACGTCCGGAATGGCTGGGAAATCGGGGAGTGGGGGCTCATGTGCTGCTCGAGCTCGACGGGGGACTGGAACTCGGCGTGATGGTGCCTCAGGATCATGAAATAGGTGCTCATGTAGCTCAAAGCGGAGACACTCGTGATCATCCTCGTCAAAATCTGTGAGCTCCGGGTTGGGCAGTGAGAGCAGACGCATCCGGTTATCCACCCTGAAACACCAGATGTGGTTCTCCTTGAGCCAGCTCGAGCTCGACAGGTGCTCTGCGTCTAAGTAGTGGCGAGTGCGATCAACCTCAAGCGCATCCAGACGTATGCCAAGGTGCTGGAAGATAGGAGTAAGGAGGCTCCCAACCGTCTCGGTTTTGATGTTCTTACTCGTGAACGGTTTGGACTTCAGTCCCACCAGATGCTCAGCAAATATCGCGCCCATGTTAAGCGCGATGACCACATTATCCTTGTCAAACTGGTGCAGGTTAACCACACCATCTAAAGCACAGAAGAGGAGGGTAAGATCCTGGATCCATACCTTGTTTCAATGGCCCGCAAGAAGTAGCGCACAGTCGAATGATGAATGTTCGTCATGGTAGACTTGTTGGCGTGCAGATCGCCGGTGCCAATGAGTTCCCAAAATTCGTGCATCTTGGGGAATGGGGGAACAATGCCACTAGCAGCTGCGATGTCCTCAAAACAGTAGAGCTCACAAAGCTCATAGACGGTGATACGGTATCTCCTGCCGCGTGCAAAGAAAGAGAGCACGCCGCCAGCTGTGGTCTTGGTCCTCGGGTTCGCGTAAGTGAGCTGGGCGGTGGCCATGAATTGGCGAACGAGGGCTGGATAGTGATCGTACGGGTGGGTGGCCATAGTGCCAAATGCTAACTGCGCGATCATGCTCGTGATGCCCTCCTTGATACAAAGGCGTCTGATAGTGACTGAGTCGATGAAGCGAGTAGGCTCCATGCGAACACTCAGCCATGCATTGTAGAACATGATGTCGTAGTCGTCCCACTCGTCAGAGACATTGCGTGGAGGCACTCAAGGGTCTTGACAGCAGGAGCGGGATCCGGGAAGTGCTGAAACGGGAGGATCGGAGTCACGTCATCGCGGGGACATGGTGGTGATTCATCACCTTGCGGTGATGGAGGTTTCGGGGGCACGTTTCGTGATGTGCATGTGCAATCGAGACGCTGCTTTGTTCTCCTTTCTCTCTGTGGTTGCATCTGCAAACACATAGATAGGAAAAATGAGTCAATAAACAGATCAAAATCAATCGATGTCCGCAACACCGGATCGATCGATATCAGGAATCCTTCGAAGATCGACACGATTACGATGTGTCGATCGATGTCTCGTCGGGAAACCTGCAACAATGATCACTCATCCAAAATCGCGATTTTAATGGAAAGGAAACACATCGATCTGCTCGAAAACCCTATTGTAACAATCTAGGAACCCTAAACATCTCAAAATCGTGTTCGATCAAGCAAGTTTAGAAAATCCCCATAGCCTTAGTCTAGAAAGTAAGAATTTCTGGATTATACCTTGTAGATCTGCTAAAAGAGTGAGAGAGATGAACAAATGATCGAAAAACAAGTTGATTGAGTGGAGAAACGAAAGGATTTCGTCAAAAAACGAGAGGGAGATGAGAGGTTTTCTTTTTCGGTAGGGTTTTAGAAAAGAGAAAGAAACCGCTTATGTCGAGTTAAAAGGTACTCGACTTTGGGATGTCCGAATCGATCAATTCACTAGGGCACGGTTTTTGTGTCGATCGATTCGAACCCGCGAAACTTACACTCAGCTTTTTTAATCTAAAATTGATTAAAAATATATATAATTAGTTAGATTTTTTTTTAGAATTAATTGTTAGAATGGATTGCCTCCCATTAAGCGTTTATTTTTAGTCCTTAGCTTGACTCGTCGGAACTTACGGTTCCGTGGGTATGGGGGTGTGCCTTATGGTGCATGGAGCAGGCGGCTGACCCGAATAATGTTTAACTCGTTGGCCGTTTACGGTAAATTCGTCGCCCTTTTTTTCCGACCAGAGTTATAGCTCCGGTTGGTTTAACGTCCGCAATAGTGAAAGGTCCTGACCAACGAGAACAAAGTTTTCCGGAAAACAGAGTTAGCCGAGAATTGTATAAAAGCATTCGGTCATTCGGTTCAAAGTGTCTCGATAAGATTTTCTTATCGTGGAAGGCTTTTGTCTTTTCCTTGTATAGCTTTGAATTCTCGTATGCTAGATGTCTGATCTCATCTAGTTCATTGAGCTGAATAATGCTTTTCTCAGTAGCTGGGTTGGTGTCAAAGTTTAATAACTTAATTTCCCAAGCTGCTTTGTGCTCTAGTTCAACCCGGAGATGGCATGATTTTCCGTAGAGCAGGTGGAAAGGTGTGGTCCCAACGGTGTCTTAAATGCGGTTCGGTATGCCCAAAGCGCGTTGTCTAATTTGCGAGACCAATCTTTTCTAGATGTTCCGACAGTCTTTTCTAGGATTTCCTTAATCTGTTTGTTCGAAACTTCAACCTGCCCACTTGTTTGTGGATGGTAAGGTGTGGCGACTCTATGGTGAACACCATTCTTTTTAAGCAATCGTTAAAATATTTTGTTAATAAAATGGGTTCAGCCATCGCTTATCACGACTCGTGGAACTCCAAATCGCGGAAAATAATGCTCTTGAAAAGCTCAATGTCCACAGAAGCATCGTTCGTTGGAGAAGCAAGAGCTTCGACCCATTTGGATACATAGTCAAAGGCGACTAGTATGTATCTATTTCCATACAAGGATGGAAATGGGCCCATGAAATCAATTCCCCAGCAATCAAAAACTTCTACTTCCAGAATAAATTTTTGTTTCATTTCATGTCTTTTGCTAATCTTTCCTCGTCTTTGGCATTTGTCACATTGTATTATATGGTCGTGGACATAGCGAAATGTTGTTGGCCACCAAAATCCTGGTTGGAGGATTTTAGAAACTGTTTTGAAAGTGGTAAAATGTCCAGTATAATCAGATCCGTGACATTGGAAAATGATATCAGGAATCTCTGCTTCGGATATGCAGCGTCTGTATATACCATCAGCACAGTATTTGTAGAGGTAGGGATCATCCCAATGATACCTCCTAACCTCTCGCAGGAATTTCTTCCTCATATATCTCTTAAGTCCTTCGGGTTCAACATTGGCTGCTAAATAGTTAACTATATCAGCATACCAAGGTCTCTCCTTAGAGCTCTTGGAGATTGCGCACACTTCCTTATTCGACTTGTCGTCCCTAAGGGGATTAGGTCGGGCATTTACAGCATTGCAAGCAACGTGAAAGTGCACATCTATGGCGATTCTCATAGTAGTAAAATTGTTAGTAGGGCGCCCATTGTTGTCGATCGACTAAAGGTTCGTTACATCGACCGACAGGTGGTAACGAACATCAGTCGACGGAATACTTTGAGAATATTTCGATACGTTTTCGGAGGCAAGTGAAACTTGACCTATAAACGTATGGCATGTCTGTGCCACATTCTTTGTCGGAAAGAATTCATTAATAGGTACGTCATCTTTTACCCTTATCCGAGAGAGATTATCTGCTACTCCGTTGTCAACTCCAGGTTTATCTCTTATTTCTATATCGAATTCTTGGAGAAGCAGGATCCATCGGATTAGGCGCGGTTTTGCGTCTTTCTTTTGCAACAAGTATTTGATGGCAGCGTGGTCAGTGTATACGATTGTTCGTGAGTGGACAAATATTGGCGGAATTTTTCAAATGCGTAAACTACAGCAAGTAGTTCTTTCTCCGTTGTTGCGTAATTCCGTTGTGCCTCGTCGAGCGTGCGACTGGCGTAATATATTACATGTGGCTTTTTATCTTTCCTTTGTCCTAACACTGCTCCCACAGCAAAATCTTTGGCATCGCACATAAGCTCGAATGGAAGATTCCAGTCGGGTGCTTGAACGATGGGAGTAGAGAGAAGAGAATTTTTCAATTCGTCAAAAGCGCTCATGCATTCGGGTGTGAAGTCAAACTTGGCTTCTTTACATAGGAGGGCATTAAGAGGTCTAGCAATCTTGCTAAAATCTTTAATAAACCTCCTATAAAATCCAGCGTATCCGAGAAAGCTTCTAACGCCTTTTTAAGTTCGTTGGCGCAGGTAACTTAGTCATTACTTCTATCTTTGCTCGGTCCACTTCTATTCCAGCTAAAGAACCTTTGTGTCCTAAAACAATGCCATCATTAACCATGAAATGGCATTTTTCCCAGTTTAACACAAGGTTCTTTTCTTCACATCTTGCCAAGACTTTACAGAGATTGTCAAGGAAGTTTTTGAAGTCAGATCCATGGACAGAAAAAGCGTCCATAAAAACTTCCATGTGATCTTCGATCATATCAGTGAAGATAGATATCATACACCGTTGGAAAGTGGCAGGGGCGTTACAGAGACCGAATGGCATTCTGCGATAGGCGAAAGTTCCATAAGAGTATGTGAACGTTGTCTTTTCTTGATCATCCAGATGTATAGGGATTTGAAAAAATCCGGAGTATCCGTCAAGAAAACAATAGTACTGATGATTTGCCAATCTTTCCAGCATCTGATCAATGAATGGTAAAGGGAAATGATATTTTCTAGTGGATGCATTCAACTTCCTATAGTCAATACACATCCGATGTCAAGTGACTGTCCTTGTTGGGATTAGCTCACCTTTATCGTTCTTTACGACGGTTATACCTCACTTTTTGGGCACAACATGAAAAGGGCATACCCATTTACTATCTGAAATTGAGTAGATAACTCTGGCATCGAAAAGTTTAATTATCTCCTTTTTCAACACTTCTTGTAGGTTTGGGTTCAACCTTTTTTGTGCTTCCACAGATGATTTAGAATCATCTTCCAAGTGAATGCGATGTATACAGAGGTTGGGTGAGATGCCAGGAATATCATTGAGAGAATAGCCAATAGCTTTTCTATATTTACGCAACTTGTTCAGGAAAAGTGCAAGTTCTCTGTCCTTTAAGTTGGCGTTGACAATGACAGGGAAGGAATTATCGTAAAGAAAAGCATACCGGAGCCCAGCTGGTAGTGGCCTAAGCTCAAATTTTGGTGCCTTCTCTTTACTCCAATTGGCATTGTTTGGAGGTCGTTTTAGAAGATCCTTCTCGCAAATAGCGATTAATATCGATGTCCCAATCGTCTCCTACAATATCTGCCTCTTTGTCATTAGCATCCATTAAATGTGTATAGTCGTCTCCTCTATCGTCTAAACTGAACAATTCGTTCTCATTGCTGCTGGGTTTTCTTTCAGTTGGATTTCCCGTGTATATTTCAGCGAAGGATACAGCATGTACCTCGGGTATGTCCTCCACACAAAAGGTTTGGTTATCTATCAGAGAACGTTTAACTAATTTTTCCATATCGAAAGCCATTGGTATATCTCCAATGTTTAGGCATATTCGTCCTTCTTTAACGTCGATGATAGCTCCAGCAGTGGCAAGAAAAGGTCTCCCTAAAATAAGTGGGTCTTTGGGCTCTTGTTTGTACCTGAGTACTACAAAAACTGTCGGTATAAAACAATCATTAATCCTAATTGGGATATCCTCAAAAATTCCTTTGGGAACTCGGACAGATCTGTCGGCAAGGACCAAAGTAATGGTCGTTGCTAAAAATTTGTCATACCCCAGAGAAATCGCAACGGAGTAAGGCATGAGATTAACGCTAGAGCCTAGGTCACAGAGGGATCGTAGAAAACGTGTGTCCTGTATGTGACAATCCAAGACGAAACTACCAGGGTCAGATTGTTTGACCGGAGTTCCTCCTTGAATCATGGCGCTCACTTCTTCTGAAACTCTCATCACATTAAGTTCAGTAGTTTGATAGTTCTTAGTTGACATATCTTTTACGTAGTTCTTAATGGGAGCTGATATGTTCATAGCGTCGCTCAATGATAGCTCTACAATCACCTTGTCGAACGCTTTCTTGCATATGGCTTTTTCTATCTCCTTCTTAGTTTTTGATCTAATAGGGGGGTAAGGAGGTTGTGCATTGTAGATTCGTTAAACTACAGGTTTGCTAGGAAAGGAAAATTGATCGACGTTCACACGAGGTTGACAATCGATTTCATGTTCTTTTGAGCGATCGATATCAACATCTTCATGTTGATCGCTTCCTATTTCTCCATCTGGATCGTCTTTCTCCACATCGGGAGGGTTTGTGTTTTCCTGCTCGTTGGCGAGTCGTTCTTCTCTAGGTGGAGATCTCGGAACTGGGTCAAGATCATCGAGAGAGGAGGGTGGAAGAACATCCTTACCATTCTTTTTAGTACTAGTGTTTTTAGTGTTCGTGGTAAGTTGTTTTCCGCTTCGCAGCATAACGGCACAGACTTTACGTCTTGGGTTCGAGTCAGTACTTCCTAGAAGGCATCATGTCTCTCTCTTTATGGCGAGGGAGTTTTCGGCCACTCGGTTTTCCAGATCCCGAATGCGATCACTAAGGATATTAGCCATTTCTATCATTGTCCTATAGACGTATCTCATCTTCCTATTGAATTCATCTATCAATCTCCAGTTGCTGCTAAGGGCTTGGTCTAAATTAATACCTATCCTCATATCATCAATCCGAAATGTTTCAGATTGGCTTTGTTCTGCTAGGAAATATTGTAGGGATTCTAGAGAGTTCTTAATTTCAGCTAAATTAGGGTTGGCAGGTGAATCTATCGTCTTGCCTCTCTCTTCGTCAATCTTCTCATAAGATTTCTTTGTTGCTATATTTTCAATAAGGAGTCTCGCTTCTGCGGGACTTCGAGTGATGAAACTTCCTTTGCTAGCTGTGTCTAAAGTGACCTGATAGTCTAAAGTAACTCCTCCATAAAAAATGTTAAGGAATTGTGGTTCTGGAAATGATGGGGACATTCAAGTTGGTAACTCTTAAATCTCCCCCACGCGTTCTTAAATGATTCACGTGGATCCTGCCGAAAGGCAGATATTTTCTTCCTCACGTCCCAGTAGCGCGCATTGTCGAATTTTTTTTTAAGGAAAGCAGCTCTAATTTTTGCTCCAGCAGGTAAGAGATCCTGCTGCCAATTGATCAAGCCATTTCTTAGTTTCCCCTTCTAGAGAGAAGGAAAATAGCTTACATCGGTTATGCTCATCCGTTAATAATTCCTCTAAATTTTCAATGTGATCTTGCGGATGCTCTGAGGTGAATCCATGGAAGGGGTTTTTACAAACCATGAGGTAATAATCTGAGTTAAACTCAAATTCCTTGGTATCGTCTTCTGGTATCCGAATAGCGGACCTATTAGAATAGGTCCTACCAGGATCTAGGTAGTCATTTAAATTCAATTCTATTTTCACATCTTTGGGTAAGATGGAAAGCAATCTTACAGGGATTTCAGTCCCATGTTCTATTTGGATTTGGAAAATATCATTATCTAATTGACCTATTGGTTCTGTTTGGACTACTTCCTTATTAAACTTGGTAAGTAACGACTTACCTGCTTCCGGCGGGTTGGTGTCGAACGATGATGAAGTCTCCGTATCGATCTACGTTTGCAGATGTGTGTCGTTTGATTCTTGACTCTTCACATCGATCGACGCTGAGTCGGAATCCGCGTTCTCCATTCTTCGAGTACCTGAGTAAATAGGAGAAAGAAAACTAAGTAAAGTTGTAAAAACGAAGTCTAAACTAAATTTCAAATTAAATCTAATGGTAATAAGAAAGAGTCTCCTTCAACGGCGCCAAATTTGATATCACTCAAATTATCCTAAGGAGTGAATTACTCTCTCAAATAAGAGGTTCAGTGTAGTACTTAGGGATCAAATCCACAAGGACTCTAGGATTACTCAGAAGATTTAAGTATTAAAATATAGCTAGACTGAAGATGGGTTTAAATGGTTTAAAACAGTAATTAAAGCAAAGCAAACAGATGATTATTCAGTAATTTGGATTGGAAGTAGATTTCAGTAAGGAAAGTAGTTAGACCTAGGTATTATCTAAGGTATCAATATGCAGTTGGTTTCTGACTTTAAGATTTTAGATTGTTCATGAACTCAAACATTAATATCAAACCTAGCAGGTTTCCTTGACTAGATCTTGGATCTAAACTGGTAGTTTTGATCGCGAAAAAAATTCGATCGATTATCTTAGTTGACAATCGATCGATACACCTTTCAAGTAATCGATCGATGAGAGAATGCTCACAGCGATTGACGACTCTTCTAGCAATCTTTAAGAACGGGTTAATATTATTCTCTAATTCTTTAGACAAACTGTCGTATGAATCTATTGAATTAGACCAAACTAGTTAGGATTCAGGTAATGAGTAAATAGATATTTGACTCAAATAAAACCTATAATTAGATTTTAGGGTGATCAATCCTAAGTCTAGTGCAAGTTTAACTAAGCTTGAAGAACAGATGAAAAACACTTAAACAGTAGTCATAAATCAACACATAAATCAACCAAATGAGAAACCTAAGTCTAACAAATGAGATTACTCAGACATATTCATAAAAGACAATATCATGATGGTTTGAATAAAACTCATTGTGTAAACAATAAGCAAAGTAAATATTAGTAAAAAGAAGAAAAGGAGTTCAAGATCTTCTCTATTTTGTAGTCTCGTATCTCTCTCTCCAATCTCCTAGAACTCTCTTCAATGGTATACAAGTAACTCTCAAAAATGGCTCTTTTTTCTTTTTCAGCTCTAGGTAAAACTCTCCTTTTAAAAAAACTCAAAACTCTAAAAGTGTAGCATGTAGGCGGCCAGGGACTAACCTTGCAATTATCATAACTTTTATAAAACTTGAGGTCTTCTAATTTATGTTGCAAACTCGCGGGTATTGTATAAATCGATCGAGTCGGATGATGTTGTATCGATCTCTCATAGATGGTGACCGTCGATCGTCTCTAGTCTTGAAACGTCAATCGATTGTTGAGATCGGCGGGAGTGCTCTTCAAAGTCTCCAAAATGCTCCAAAAACATATATTTTCTTCATAAGCTCCTAAACCTGTAAATTAATCTAAAAAGGTTCCAAATACTTATGAATATGTAAATATCACATCTAGGGCATGGCTAAAAATGGGTAAAATCCATGACCTATCATCAAGAGAACTGATGAACCATTCCATGTTGTTTAACTAGTTCAGGAAAGGCTAGTTCAGGAGCATTATTAGTACGGATATGTTTGATAGTTGATTTATACTGAGTGGAAACATGGTGAATAAAAGGAAACACATGAGAAACATCACTTTTATTTCTGAGAAAGAAGATCCATGTTACACGAGTACAATCATCAACCAGTGTAAGGAAATATCTATATCCTTCTACTGACTCAACTTTGAAAGAACCCCAAACATCTAGATGGACAATATCAAATGGTAACTGTGACATGATTATGAGAAACAAAAGTTAATCGCTTTTGTTTAGCTAGAGGACAAATACTACAATTATCTATCCCATAAAGAGAAGTTTTAGGCATGGACATAATACCAGAAATAAACTTCATAGCAACAGAAGATGGATGACCTAAACGTTGATGCCAAAGCTTCACATCAACCAACAAAGAGGCACAGATGTTCAAAGCAGAAAAACTCGTATCAAGTATGTAAAGATTGCTAAAAAGATTGCCTCTACCAATCGTCAAGTCTCGAGTAGATGTATGAATGACACAATGTTCCAAATAGAAATGAGCAGAGCAATGATTGTTTATTGATACTAATGAGACTAACCAAACAAATGATACTAATGAGATTAATATGAAATTATGATACAGAAAGCACATTATGCAGAGTGATATGCGGAGAAATACAAACACTTCCTATATGACTAACATGTTCTTTCAGGCCATTAGGTATTTAGATTGTAACTTCAGTAACATGATGGAGATCACTAAAACATGCTAGATCACAACATACATGCGTGGTTGCTCCACTGTCAAAAATCCAAGAACCATTTTGCAAAGAGTTATATAGTGATGATAAGCACTGATGGTTAAAAGTGAGAGAATGATTTTCGAAACGAAGGTTAGTACGTGGTAACATCCATTGAGCTCTGAGTAATGCTACTGAGTCGGTGTTCTATCTAATAGACATTAGGACTAGGAGCGTCATCTTGTTTAAATATAGACATCAAATTCTTCCATATAGATTCAGCCGTAGACATAAACAACAATCTCTGAGCAATTTTCTTTGAAACATAATTCATTATTCACGTAGCAACCATATCATTGCAACGAGACCATGAACCAACATCCCTATGATTATCAGGCGGTTTAACAACAGTACCGTCAATGAAGCCCAGCTTGTTTCGCATATTTAGTGCCATAGGAATAGAGCGGCATCAAGAGTGAAACTCCGCACCAGAGGAAAGGCGATCATAATAAGAACCAAGCCGGCGTGATCGATATTAGCAAGAAGCAGTGATTTTCATATTGATCTGTGTATTGTGAAGATTGATTATTTGAAGCCATGAATAGGTTCAATCAAAGTAAAGATTCAAACAGACTCCCAAAGAAAAGAATATCAAGCTCGAGAAAATTGAAAGAAAATAGCTCAATCAGAGGTCAAAGATGCGAAAGCAAGAAACAGAAATCGTAAAACAAGAGAGACGAGAGTGATAAGAAGAGATACTACCAGATTGATGAAAATCGAGATCAATCGGAGCTCAAGAAACACTCATCACCATGAAAATGAAGCTCAAAAACGAAGATCCCAAAGTGCAAAGCGTAAAGATGAAGACCGTCGGAGAAGAAGCCGTTGTGGCTCTGATACCATATTGAATAAAATGAAATTCAACTTCTTGATTAACCAAAGTCGTAGCATGGTTTGATATATATACATATCTAGTCTAGTAAAAGGAATCTAAACCAACAATAGCCATAATATAAACCAATATAAACCGGATATACATCTTCAATAATTTAGATATCGATTCAGAAAGGAAAACCAGTAATATATAATCAACATAAAGCACAGAAGAATGAAAATTTTGAACACTTCGTGTAATTTAGAACAAATATTTAAAATTCAAAATAAATATATTAATTATGTAATCTACTTCCCCCCTAAAATACCATCCACGCACATCTTCATACGTGGTTCTAAAAAGGAAAAAAAATAAGCAGGCAATGTTTTGAAGAACTTCTTGAAAGTTAATGCTTCGCATTCTATAGACAAGAAATACTCTATGAAAGTAAGTGTTTTTCCCTTTCAACTTCCGATGTGGGACACTTTGTATCTAATACACCCCGCGAGATGATGGTTCTCTGAGCATCAATCTCGTAATGTTCGGGCAAGGATCGATGAGCCATCTTTGGGCCACATCAATGAGGATTATTGGGTTGGACTTTATGGATCAAGGGCTCTGATACAATATTAAGCTAGATGGAATTCCAACATAAAACCAATTGGTGATAAGTGGATTGGCCCATCTATCTTATATACTAGTTAATATCCCTTCCAACTTCCGATGTGGGACACTTTGTGTCTAAACATAAACTTTAAAGATGTTTAAAGTTACTGGTGTTTTTGTTTAGGCTTATTGGCGAGATAGCCATATTTCAGTGTGAAATTAAATGAGTAGCATTGATTTTGACATAATTAAATGTCAGACATTTTGGTTACATTCCCTCTGGCTCTACCATTTAGTGTAGACGGTTTTCAGTTGCAATTCTTAAAATAAGTAATGTGGTTTTTTTGTGACATAACTATACAAGCGCGTAGTTCAACTTTAATTAAAACATAAGATGTAAGAGAATGTTGTGACACAAGTGGATAATAGTTGTACACGTTACACAAATTATGTTAACATAACAGACAAAGGAAATTACATGTACTGCTATTTTGTATGGCAAAATAGTATAAATCTCAAAATAAACAGAACCCTATTAACTAAGAACTAAACACTACATGGAATGTAAACCCTTAATACAATGTGAACCTAAAACTTCCTTAAGATAAGTGGATGAAGAAGTTAATGATTACCAGATTGTGCATATACTATTCTATCTCGGTTGTGCATATACTATTTTATCTCTGTGACATAGTACATCGCCCAAACTTCATGTGTTCTATTCCATATCAATGAAATAGTATATAACTCAAATGATACCCATATTCACTAATACTAAACACTACATTAATCCGGGATTTATTCACTATATGTAGTAAAAATGGATAAAAATAGAAGACTTTTAAAATAACTATCAACCCTAAACATAAATCTAAACCATAAACATAAATATAAACCCTAAACATAAATATAAACCTCAACCCCACTCCATAAAATCACATTCTATTCTACATTTGTTAAATAGAATAGAACAAAACAAACAATCATATATACACCAATATAAAACATCTCCATCTCAAATTTAGAGCCACTTCTTTACAACTACCGTAAGAAAAGAAACACACATCACATTCATAAACCCAACACACAATTCTTAAATGTTAAATCAGATTTAACTTTTGAATACTAAACCCTAAGCTACTATCACTAAACCCAAACCTCAACCCCCCCCCCCCTTCTTCCAAATATTAAACCCTAAATCCTAATCACTAAACCCTAAACCTATATATAGACCCTAAACCCAAATAGAATGGAGCAAAACACATAGAATAGAGAAAAACACATAGAATAGTACATATTGGTGAGAAAAATAGAACACTCATTATTAATCATCAAATGGAACGATACATGATATGGTCACTAAACTCAAACCTCAACCCCCACCTTCCAAATACTAAACCCTAAATCCTAATCACTAAACCCTAAACCCAAGTATAAATCCTAAACACAAATAGAATGAAACAAAATAGATAAAATAGTACATATTGGTGAGCAAAATAGAACACTCTTTATTAATCATCAAATGGAATAATACATGATAGGGTCACTAAACTCAAATCTCAACCCCCCCCCCTCCTTCTAAACACTAAACTCAAGTATAAACCCTAAACCCAAATAGAATGGAACAAAATAGATAGAATAGTACATATTGGTGAGCAAAATAGAACACTCTTTATTAATCATCAAATGGAATAGACACGAGGTGTTGATTAGGCATTGCTGCAACTTATCGCCGGCGAGGGATATACACTTTATTGACCACATACATATTCACTTAGTGTTCTATTCCATATGGCCAAAAACGTATATAATTATAAATCCATTCACACCCTTTGAATTCCCTAATCCCTAAATAGTAAACCCCAAACGTACAGAGTTCAACCCTATCAACAAATCACTAAACCTTACATGCAAATATAAACCATAATCCAATGTCAACCCCAATCTTCCATAAATTAAACCCAAATTTAGAAATACCAATAAGGTTTTTTTCCATTCTACATGATTATATAGAATAAAAATGTGACAAACAAAATAACACTATACATATTATTCAATTTTAAGTGTCTATGATTGTAGGGAAGAAGGTAATGCTTACACAAAATTCATATTGAGGGCATTAAAGAAAAAAGGTGCAAAAGACAACATCATATGAATATCATTCCATTCAACATCCCATTTTATTCTGTTTTATTTGATGCCATAATAAATGATATTCCTTTTACGTCCAATATATTGTTTCTCTTTACAAAATCATATACACACTAATATAAAACACACACACACACACACACATATATATATGTACTGATACGAAACTCATATCAATAAAACATGAAACAACAACAACAACAAGATTGAACCCTCTTTCGGTTCTCTTCCATCGCGCAAGACCTTAGTCTTTTCATGTCGGTAAAAGTCAACTACTTTACCACAGTTGAGTCCATGCCAAACTAAAGAACAAAGTAAGATGGAAACATGGTTATAAGTATTTCTCAAACAATCTACATGAAGCCCTAATTCGTCAATGCCAAACGTGAAAAAAAAAGTAAGAGGAAAACATGTTTATAACAGAGTAATCCATTGTATTTTATATAAAACGAACTTTTTATATTTCAAACATTACAATGATAAAGAACGGTTGACATTCATTACAGATCATACAATTTCATCTCAAGTAGAATAGTTTATCAATCGATTCCATCTCAAATATAATAGTTTGAACATATAATATTTCCTATTCTATTTCAAATAGAATATGCATAAAAGATCTCACGCATACAAGTTGTATTTCAGCTGCTATTCCATACAGCAAACGAAATCGACCATAATGCAATACTGTGTAATTCATATATCGAAGAAAACATAATTATAATATACGAAACACAACGAGAAAACCATAAACCATACTGTTCAAATGGAAGAGAAAACACAATCAAATGGAAGCGCATCCAAGCCGGATAGATTAGAAAGTGAATTTGCACAAACGAAGGGACGGTGAAGAGAAACTACGGAAAACAAAGAGAATTTATGGGAGTTTCAGAGACCTAATTCCCACAACAAAGTAGAAATAGAATTGACAATAAAACGACATGAAGAGAAGAAACCGAAGAACTTACCGTCTGTCAATCGATCGGAGACGATTGGAGTTTCAGAAGTCTCCTCGAACACTGGTTGTCAAACGCCGCCGTTGTGGAGTATACACCGGCGACTCTGTGCCGATTAAAGAACCGGAGTAGAGGGGGAAGGTGATTATGACGACGAATATGTGAAACTTGGAGGAGAAGGAGACGGATTCAACGCGTTCACTTGTGTTGTTGTCGGAGATATTTAGCTTTCCACAAAGTTACTGCTATATGTGAAAAGAAGATGTGGAGGAAGGTAACCATTACAATTTTACACCAAATAAATATAAATTTTATTTCGTGCAGGTGAAACCGGTTGATTTGAAGGGTAATATTGTATTAATATAGAAAAGAAACGGCGTGTAGAGGTCTGTGAAAGTTTTTGGCTAATTCTCCAATTATAGTTTTTTTGTCTTGCTATAGGTCCAATTTCATTTTTTGTTTTGTAAACCATTTTTTGGTAAAATGTTTTGTGAACTTAGAAACCTATATTAAATAAAATGTTTGATTAATTAAACTGAAATAGCAAAGTTTAACTGATTGTTACTTGGTTAGCAAAAAAAAAAAAGGTTAACTGATTGCTTCTTCTAAGTGAGTTCTAAATAGGGAATAGAGAAACAGTGATGATCCATTAATTAGTTTGTAATAGTGGTCTATAGTGGAAACCTGAAATTGGTGAGGCAAGAAAGCATGCCTGCATGGAATTAGGCATTTGTCTCATGTGCCCAAGGGGCACTTCCTTTCTGACTACCAAACCAGCAACACCTTTCCCTTTTGTCAGGGGCCCGTTTCTCATTCCACTTCGATCTCTTTGGAATATAGATTTAAACCTAAAGCCAAATGTTTTTAACAAACCGCAAAAGTTCTGGATTTTAAATCTATAATCTCGACTACCATTGAATTTCAATGGTTCATAACATCATATTCTCACGAAAATCGTACTTATATTAACAAAAATAGTGTTGAAATTATTTATTTTGCTTGGAAAATTTATTCACTTTCGGGTAGCTAGTGGCACATGCGACAATCTTCTTAACTTGACGACAACAAAACATTAAACTCAATGACCATATCTCGATTCGTCCAACAAGACATGCAAGTTTAGGTAGTTCACTTCTATATATGATTCGCTTCTTTTGTTTGTCATATATTTTGAATTATCGTAATTTGCGAAACTGACCGAGTAAAACTATGGTTTACTTCAGTTTAACACTTTTATAAAAGTTCTTAATTAATTTCGTCTGTTTGATTCTTTATCAATTTCTCTACCAAAACGTTCATTTTGCTCGGGACGATTTTGTTTGGTTTGGCTAGAAGTCGCATGCCTACTTCCAACTATGATACTTATGACAACTGACTGTCTCATCGTGAAGTGATTCTACCATTTAGAAATCAAAAACCCTAGCTAAAATGCTGGTATTAGTGAAATTTGCGTTGATATAAATATATAACATAAAGTAAAAATATGAACAATAAGTATTAAATGAAGAAAAGGAAAGTGGGGGAAAGACGACGAGGAACGCGTACATAAAGATGGTGACATGGCTATGGCCTAACCCCACATGCAAATCCCTCTTATCGTACCATGTTGACGTTCTCTTTGAGTCCTACTTTGTTCCCTTCACCTTCAACATCCTTTCCTTTATTGTTGCCTCATTTCTTGTGTTCTCCTCTTTATTTTTATTTTATTGGTATCTAATCTATTAATCTATCTTCTATCAGCTCCACAACACAATTCTCCAGCCAGTGTCTTTCCAGTCTCCTTCCTGTTAAAAGCCCTATTTAAATGTTAATTATTTGTAATTTTAATTTTTTTAGTTTTTAATATTTTACACATGTTTGGGTTCCACCTCCACTGGTTAACTCAAATATCCAGTTAAAACTTTTTCTTTAAATGTGGATGTTTAACTTTTCATTGGGATATTGCCAATAGCGACCTCATACCCACGAGGAAAACGTGGACTAAAGGACCCAAAATTTCTAAGATTTACTACAAGAAACTTTTTTCATTATCCATTAAAATAGTTCCACTTACCACTTTACCAGAAAAGTCATATACTCTTTAGTTCTTTGCTTTCTTTTTTACCACAGTTAGCGCCTTGGCGGTATCTTTTTGAAGATTCCGTCCTTTCAAGTTTTATACGTAAACTATTAGAATCATCACAATTTAAACGTGAAGACACTAGCAAAGCTAAAACTGTGTTTTGTGGCAATAACCAGTGTCAGTTTTCTCTTATTAATCTAAAGTCCAGATTAATCTTTAAAAAAAAATACAATACACGGATGAATTTTTACTCCGGATATTCAAATAAAATCTAAAATTAGATCCATATCCGTGTAGCTACATGAGTGTAGAACAGGAGAGTTGTTTCAGACCCGATCATTTATCTTCTCAAAATCTACCTACAATTATACCAGCTCCATATAGTTACTTATATATTCTTTTTATTTGTTGGTTGTATAATTTCAAATAATATGGTAATGGTAACTATCAGGATCGTCTCTTATTTGCATTACTAAGTCAAAATAAACTATACATTAGAATTTCTACTATATAGTGTATATTTAACTCATAATTAATAATTATTATATATAGAAAAATATATAAATATAAACAAATCAATTTGCTTTTTTAGTTTTGCTTCGAAGCGAATTTCAAATCTATTTTATTTTTTCCTTTCAATATTTTGATGGTATTGCATTTAATTACATATAAAAGCGCATTTGTATTCTAGTATACATATCAACATACATCAATTATATCATATAATATTATTATAATAGCCAAAATTCAAAGTTGGAAAGTTTAAATAATATATAATATTTTAAACTAAAATATTTTTAATCTTAACATAAAAATATTTTATAAATTTATTAATAGAATAAAAATCATAGTCTCAATATTATTTATTTATTTATAAGTTTATAAAAACTTGATTTATTTATAGAGTTTTTACCTTATATATGTGTAAATTAATTACTTAGGGTAAAATACATAATCTGCTTAAGAAATGTTTTCATTGCGTTGTGTAATAATTTGAGAGATATAAAACAGATTGTCTTAGAGGAGCGCGTGCAATATCTTAGTTAAGATTGAAAAGTAATAAGTTTAGATTATTTGAGGTTATTGTCCGATCTCACGTTTGTTTGGCCATGTGACGTGGCATTTCAAACCACCAGCCTCTATATAAATACGAACCCCCAACAAGCTCTTCAAACCCAAAACACATCCCAAAGTGTATAATAAACACAAACCTTTCTCTCTCTCTCTAACTCAACTTCTCTTTCGTGATTTAGCTTTTTCCATTCCATAAAACAGAGACAAAAAAAATAAAGAGAAACGAGAAAAGACATAACAATGGCCGTAGACTCTAGCCTCTCCTCGCCGTTGGGACCTCCAGCGTGTGAAAAAGACGCAAAAGCCCTCCGTTTTATCGAGGAAATGACTCGAAATGCAGATACGGTTCAAGAAAACCTCCTAGCGGAGATTCTGAGACGCAACGCTGAGACGGAGTACCTCCGTCGCTTTAACCTTGGAGGTGCCACAGACCGTGATACCTTTAAATCAAAGCTTCCAATCATTACCTACGAAGATCTCCAGCCCGAGATCCAACGTATCGCTGATGGAGACCGATCTCCCATCTTATCCGCCCATCCCATCTCCGAGTTCCTCACCAGCTCCGGAACCTCAGCCGGGGAGAGGAAACTCATGCCGACCATTCAAGAAGAGCTCGACCGTCGCCAGCTTCTTTATAGTCTCCTCATGCCCGTCATGAACTTGTAAGTTCTTCACATTACTCATTAGTCCTTTGGTGTTTCAAGGTTAACAAAAAAAATATTTACAGTAGGTCTCGGGTTATAAAACAGCTGGTCCAAAAAAAGAAACAGCTGGTCCAAATCCAATCTAACGTTTCTTTACAAAATAAATAATAACTTTTTTGTAGATTACATACGTTAACTAAATATATTATTTGTTAGTTAAGCCGTTGACATTTTTCTCTCCATTCTGTTAACAGGTATGTGCCAGGACTAGACAAAGGAAAGGGATTGTACTTCTTGTTCGTTAAGTCTGAAACAAAGACACCTGGTGGGCTACCGGCTCGACCTGTCCTAACCAGCTACTACAAGAGTGATAAATTCCGGTCCCGACCATACGACCCCTACAACGTCTACACGAGTCCCAACGAAGCCATTCTCTGCCCGGACTCCTTCCAAAGCATGTACACTCAGATGCTATGCGGCCTCCTTGACCGCCTCTCTGTCCTCCGTGTGGGCGCCGTTTTTGCCTCTGGTCTCCTCCGTGCCATCAGATTCCTCCAGCTCCATTGGTCTCGCTTGGCCGACGACATTGAGTCAGGTTCTCTCGACTCTGAGATAACCGACCCGTCTATAAGACAATGCATGTCCGATATTCTCAAACCGGACCAGCACCTGGCGGAGTTCATCCGCCAGGAGTGCAAGTCCGAAAAATGGGAAGGAATCATCACTCGGATTTGGCCCAACACTAAGTACCTTGATGTCATCGTAACTGGAGCCATGGCTCAATACATCCCAACATTGGAATACTACAGCGGTGGTCTTCCGATGGCTTGCACGATGTATGCTTCCTCCGAGTGTTACTTTGGTTTAAACCTTAACCCGATGAGCAAACCATCTGAAGTCTCGTACACAATTATGCCCAACATGGCCTACTTTGAATTCATTCCTCTTGGCGGCTCCAAGGCCGTTGAACTTGTTGATGTAAAGATTGGCAAAGAGTACGAACTTGTGGTCACGACCTATGCTGGTCTATGTCGATACCGAGTTGGTGACATCCTCAGAGTCACAGGCTTCCACAACTCAGCACCTCAGTTTCATTTCGTGAGGAGGAAGAACGTCCTCCTCAGCATCGACTCCGACAAGACCGACGAGTCTGAACTTCAGAAAGCCGTGGAAAACGCATCAAAGCTGCTTCTCAAAGAGTGCGGCACCCGCGTAGCCGAGTACACTAGCTACGCGGACACAAGCACTATCCCGGGCCACTACGTATTGTATTGGGAGTTGTTAGTGAGGGACGGAGAGAGGCAACCAAGTCACGATACTCTGACTCGATGCTGCCTCGAGATGGAACAGTCGTTGAACTCGGTTTACAGGCAATGTCGAGTGGCTGATAACTCGGTTGGACCGTTGGAGATTAGGGTGGTGAGAAACGGAACGTTCGAGGAGTTAATGGACTACGCCATCTCAAGAGGTGCGTCGATTAACCAGTACAAGGTACCTAGGTGCGTGAACTTCACGCCTATTGTGGAGTTACTTGATTCTAGGGTTGTGTCGGAGCATTTTAGCCCAGCTTTACCGCATTGGACCCCGGAGAGGAGGAGGAGATAAGGGCAGGCCCCATGTTTTTTCCTTCGTGAAGTCAAAGGCTTTAAATTGATAAGCGCTTTGGTCTTGTAATATAATTAGATTCCTCGCTGGTTATTTAGTTTTTTCTTTGTTTTCGTAGTGGTTTTTTCATCTCGTTTATTTTTCCATGTGGATTCTCTGTGTGTAATTTGTTTTCTCTTTCTAGTCGGGACAAAAAAAATCCTGATTAGAGAAGTTTTTATATTCCCAGGGACCATGTATGCTTTGATGGAAATTAATGTCATTCAATTAGTAAATTTGTTTGAAGATGCATTGTGTAAAGTTTGGCATTTGATGGAAGACTTAACATAAACAAAGTGAATCAAGTTTGTCTGTGAGATAAAGAACTGAGTTAGCTTTTATGGAGTTGAATTAAAGTTAATCCAACGGTGTAACCGAAAGTATATTTATTTTACAGAGCATTGGTTAGACTAACCAAGAGAGAAAATGAGAGTGATCGGTAGAACGACAGCTCCTGATGTAACAAGGAAAGAAAGTTGGGAATTTCCAAAAAGGTCTGTTTTCAACCTGAATGACACCAAATCTGATCACAGACGGCTTTGTACCTGTATACTTATTTTGAGCCATCGTTTAGGGTATACTTAATACGTTATATTACTATTCATTTGTTTTCATCTTGTATTTCTGAGGGTATTATCTCTTCATCTGTGAGAAGATTTTTATTCCATCGATTATGATTTCTTCTTTGTATCATAGTAGCATTTTAAAGTTAGTGTTGGTCCTCGCTAGTAAGTTTATACTAGTGAATCGTGTAAGACCAGTTGTAGATGAGGGAGTAGCTTGTAAAACCATCATTTTTACTTGGGAAAATACTTATATGACAAATTCAATAATTTATTTTTACAATAATTAAAACAGAATCAAAACAACAATAGATGATATCAAAATTTTAAGAATAGTGGACGGTATGTGTAGTGTTTCATAAAAAAAAGAAGACGGTATGTGTGGAGACAAAACGCTAACTTTTTTTAATAGTTCTAAGTGTGATGGTTTGAGGCGATTAGAATCCTAGAATATAAGTATAGTTCGATTATTCTGCATCATTCAAGAACAGAAGCTAACAAATCAAATAACTATATTGTACTCTCAGCAAACAAAAAATAAAGAAAACAAAAATGAAAAAATATTTTGTGTTGTTGTTTTGTTCGTATGTTAAATAAGCACACAAAATTGATTATAACTTCAGAAAGTGTAAACATATATCCAAATGGAGCATTCATCTTGTAAAAATTTAGAACAGCTCAATCAACAGATCAGCCTCAGCTCTCATTACTACGATTCAGCAGACTCTACGTGCAAAATTGGACACTCTATCAAGACAACAAATAAATGTACCCTCGACGGTAATATTCCTTTCTACTTGGCTTTTGTTATTCCAGTAAAATAACTCCTCTTCTTTTTGTCAATTTTAATTTATTTATATTAAATCAGTAAGTATGTATATCATCTTGTAAAATGTCTGGACAAAAATAAATACTCCAAGAGTTTGGAACAGAAAGAACATAAATATCTGGCTTAGCCAGAGCCGGACTTGAAGATTGATGGACCCCAAGCCAAAAATATTTGAGGTGAATAATTAACATGTAAAGAAACACTAAAAAGATGGATAGGAGAAAAGTTTGAACCTAGTGACGTTATCTTATGGAAAATGCAGCAAATTCGACTAAATTAATAGAATATTTAAGAAATTTTAATCCCTAAATATTTAACATGAAAAAGGCTTCAAGTCCATGCTTGGTTTGCTTTATGGATTTTATGTGTGAACTTTTTGGATTCAAATAATCTTGTCAATCCCGAATTTGGGTGATGTAATTTTGTAGATCGAGGTTGTTGCTTTGATTGTTTAAAATCATGTTCAAGAAAATCATGTTCAAGATTAAATTATCACCCTCTAACTCCACTCGCCCCTGTAAGGCCCATAAAATAGGTGAGCCGTGCATTATTTACTAGATTTAATCATATGATTATGTTTTTTTATAAGAGTTGTCCATTTTAAATTTAGCTGTATAAAAGTTTTCATGTTTGCCAACATGTAAATAAACTATTTTTAAATAGACATCGATGCAACAAGTCATATTCGTGGGGAATTCGACCAAAAAAAACACGAACTTTACACGAATTGCCAAAAGAAACATGAACTTTAAGGCTGGTCAAAAAAAACACAAAAATTTCATTGACTTTAGAATTAAATAACAAAGTTTTCTTTGACTTGCCAATTTAGCACGCCGTCAACAAATTTAACAGAAAAAATTGACGAGTCGTTAAGTGAAACTACGTCGTTTTCAAATGAAACGAGACGACGTCGTTTTACATGAATTTGAGAATTAAAAACATGTACACCCGCGGATTCGAACCCGGGTTGATTGGGTCAAATGGCAAGGCATTTTACCACTGGACTACGGGCACTTTCAATGTAATTAGTAACACATTTAATTTTATTTGGTACTGATTACATGTAAAAATTGTCTAAAAACTTAAAAAAAATCTTTAAAATTTCAAAAAGTTGAAGAAATAAATATTTTTTTATAAAATTAATTTTAAATTAAAATAAAAAATAAATTTTAGTTTTTCTTTAAAAAAATCAAAAGTCTTCCAAAATTTTCAATTTTTTTTCAAAATTCCAAAAAAACTAAAAATTCAAAGAAAATGCAAAAAAAATTAAAGTTAAATTTATTAGATAGAATTAAAATCACACTCATACTGAGTACAATATTTATTTTAAGCATTTTAATTTAATTTAATATGTGGGTATATTTGTGTTTTTAATTAATTTCAATTTTTAGCAATTGTTTTTAAAAATGAATATTTTGGAAGACTTTTGATTTTTTTAAAGAAAAATAAATTTTATTTTTTATTTTAATTTCAAAATTAATTTAATAAAAAAAATCTTTATTTCTTCAACTTTTTGGAATTTTAAAGATCTTTTTAAGTTTTTAGACAATTTTTATATGTAATCAGTACCAAATAAAATTAAATGTGTTACTAATAACATTGAAAGTGCCCGTAGTCCAGTGGTAAAATGCCTTGCCATTTGACCCAATCAACCCGGGTTCGAATCCGCGAGTGTACTTGTTTTTATTTTCAAATTCATGTAAAACGACGTCGTTTCATCTCATTTGAAAACGACGTCGTTTCACTTAACGGCAACATTTAACGTTGCATTTAACGTTGTGCTAATATAGCCAGTCAATATTAAGTTGCTTAATAAACCAAACGAATCCGCGAGTGTACTTGTTTTTATTTTCAAATTCATGTAAAACGACGTCGTTTCACTTAACGGCAACATTTAACGTTGCATTTAACGTTGTGCCAATATGGCCAGTCAATATTAAGTTGCTTAATAAACCAAAAAAGTCAACAAAAGTACAAGTTTTTTTTGGCAAGGTTCGAGTACAGGTTTTTTTTGGAAATTCGTGCAAAGTTCGTGCTTTTTTTGGTCGAATTCTCCATATTCGTGAGATAGAATCAACGTAAACCAAGTTGAAAGCAGTTTTTGAACATCTCGTGAAATTCACCAATGTGAGAAGTGAATAAGCCTTTTCATCAATAGTTGGATACTCAAATTAGACGACCCGTACAAAAATTTGTTTGATAACTGATGTTTTTTTTCTTTGGCCAAACACCTTTGATGGTAAATAAGGGGGAAAACGACCATTTCATACCCAACATATACTAATATGTTCAATCCATACCCGACTTATATGACCGAGCAAAAACATACCTAAAGTTTTATTAAATTTAAATTGCATACCCAATGTTTAGTTTTTGTGCATAAACCTACAATTGTCGTTAGTTTCTAAACGTTTGTTAGTGTACCGTCTAATCTCAATTTTGGCTCATGACATATGTGAAATGACGTGTATTATCTCTTTAATTAAGATAGTAAACAAAAAAAAAGACTTTGTTCACCTTCCACATTTAAGAGAGCAAACTACAAACTCTTTTTCTCTCTTTATTTCAAATCTCTCATTCTAGAATCTTAATCCTAATATCGAAAAAGTCAAAGAAACAAAATAAGAGAGAGTTCATCTTTCACTCATTAAGAAAATGAGGTACAATTCTCACTCAATTTTTTCTTCAAATTTTTTTGAAAACGTAATTTAGGGTTTAAATTTTTGGGGCTTTCACATAGTTTTTTAGCAAATCATTGATTTCATGTGAAGATTGATGTTTATCGTTTGAATTGTGGATTTTCTACTTTCGATATGAAATGGAGACATTGTTTCTGTTTATGAGCACCAATTCGACGAAATGCTAAAATGAATTTTCTTTAATTTCAGTGAGCCATTTGATGTATGATTCACCATATATCACAAGGGGAAATTTGAATTAAGCGAAGACAAAACTTCATACAAGGGAGGCGATGTTGTTGAGCTTGTATGTCCAGCTGAAAAGTTGTTTACAAACATGGCCGAGGCAACATGGAGCTCGTTGAATGGGCAAAGAATTTGGTTCAAGCTTCCTGAAGAAGATTTCTCAGAGCTTAAAGTGATGTGCAATGGTGATGCAATGTTTGAGAAGCTGGTTGATGCAACAATATGGTCTAAGGCAGCTGAAATATTTATGGAGAAAGACGAAGACATTGATGATGGAGATGGTTATGGTAATGGAGGTGAGGATAATGGAGCTGTAGGTGATAGAATGTTTGGTATATGTGATAATTGTGATGAGGTAATTCTTGAGGAAGATGCAAGAGTGGAGAAAAACATAGATGGATTTGTGGATGAAGAAGAACATTACAATGATGAAGTCACGCCCCAAAATTCTGATTGTGAGGATAATGAGCAGTGCTATTACCAAAGGTATAAAAAAGGAAGTGGGGTTCTTGTCTTAGGCCAAGCATTCGACAGTATAGCTGAGTTCAAAGAAGCTTTGGTTGATTACTCTCTGAAAGATGGATTCAATGTTAAATTCACAAGATGGAGAGCTCAAAAGTCTGAGGCTAGATGTGCAGTAGTTTCTGTTCAAGACGATAACAACAATAATGGAGCTGATGGTGTTGTAGTGGCACCTGTAATTTCCTCGGTTCCTGCAAAAGATGGAGGTGGAAGTACTAAGCATCAAAGTTGTCCTTTCAGAATCTACTGCTCCTTTGAAAAATCAGTAAGGATGTACATTATCAAGAGTTTCAAGGAAGAGCATTCTTGTATATCAAATGGCTATAACAGGGTTATTAAGGGTCGTATCATTGCGAAGTTGTTACTAAATGAGATAAGAAGAGATCCTACATTGAAGCCTAAGGCGATGCAAGCAAAGTTGGAGGAGAAATATACTATTATCGTCTCTAATGCTCAATGTACAAAGGCTAAGTATCAAGCATTAATGTTGATTCAAGATGAATATGATGAGCAATTTGCAAGGTTAAAAGACTACAAGATGGAGGTTATAAAATGTAACCCCGAGTCTAGTGTAGAGATTGGGACAATAACTACAGAAAGTGGCAAATAGATATTTGACCAGATATATGTCTACTTAGCTCCCTTAAAGAGAACATGGATTGCTCACTGTCGTCCAATATTTGGGATAGATGGATGTTTTTTAAAGAGAAATGTGGAAGGCCAGTTCTTAGCAGCTGTAGGAAGAGACTCGAATAATCAGTTATTCCCCATTGCGTGAACAGTTGTGGAAGTGGAAAAGACAGAGAGTTGGCTATGGTTCATTCAGATGCTTAAGAAAGATTTGAACTTGCTGGATGGAGCAGGGTTCACACTCATCTCGGATAGGCAGAAAGTAAGTGTCTAAACTTGTTTGTTTAATGGCAGGGTTTAATAAGTGGTTAAACATGTATTTGATTTCAATGGCATGGTTTAATAAATGCGGTTGAGCAAGAATTACCTCGAGTGGAATACATGATGTGTGCACGCCATATCTATGTCAACCTTAGAAGAGTTTATCCAGGGAAGGAATTACCAAAAGATTTGTTTTGGGCAGTAGCAAAGAGCTTCAATATTGGTGAATACGATATAGCTCTAAAAGCATTGAAGAACTTCGATGTCCGTGTGTATGAAGCAGTGTTACTGAAGAATCCAAAGAATTTTAGCCATACTTTTTTCAGCTCTATTCCTGTTTTTGAAGATGTCTCCAACAACTTCTCTGAGTCGTACAACAATACGCTCAACACAGCCCGAGAGACGCCACTGGTTGAGATGTTAGTGACAGTTAGAAGGCAGGCTATGATCCGTATGGATATAAGGAAGACTAAGACATTAAGGTGGCAAGAAAAATACAGTGAAAAGGTTGTTAATACTATCAAGGCTGAGAAGAAACATATGTTTGATTGTCAAGTGATACCTAGTGGTAATGGTATTTATGAAGTTCGAGAGAATAATCATTCTCATACGATTGATATGGTTGCGAAGACTTGTGTTTGTAAGAGATGGAGCATGACTGATATTTCTTGTCAACATGCTTTGAGAGTCATATTGAAGAAAAAGCTTGATCCGTTGGATTATGTCTCCCATTGGTACTTGATATGACATGGAGGCAGCAATACAATGATCCAATACGTCTTGTGAATGGTATCAACTTTTGGAGATCGTCTGCTGAAGCCACAATTCAACCCCCACCAAGAGATGTTCCACAGCCTACAAAGAAAGAAAAGAAAAGAATTAAAGGGAAGAATGAGTCTCATCAGAAAAGAAACAAAAAAAAAGGAAAGGGATTAGAAGCACCAAAGGAAAAGAGGATAAAACTGATTATTGAAGGAAAGACTACACTTTGTGGGAGATGTGGATTTAGAGGACATAACGCTAGGACATGCTCTAATATTGGATGCGCGGTTTCTAGGAGGAGACAACCATCTAGACTTAGTCAAGGTGAAGGACCAAGCCAACCATCACAAAGTTCAAATCTTGGTTGAAGGTAATGTAATAACTCTTGTGTTAGATTACTTGTGTTTCTGATTTTTAATTTTTTGCTATCTTTTTATGATATTGATTTGTAGGATATAGCCAGTTTGAAGAGGAAAATGAGCTAATGAATGGTGTTTGTTTTTGGAGTTATTAGCTTTTGGTTTTTATGTTATGAATCTTATGACTTAAGAATGATTTTTATGTTATGCAAACTCAACTTTGTATGACTTCTACGGTTCTTATGTATGACTTGTTAGTTTTTTTATTTTTATGGGATCATATAAACAAAGATGGTTTTCTCAAATTTCCAACGTAAGTCTTACAAGTTACATGTCAACAAATACAAACATAGAGATTTAAACACAAGTCTTGCCAAAAGATCTTTTAAATACCTTACACAATCTCTCAAGCTAGAGTGAAATACAACACCATCCCAACAACAACAACACCCATAATGATATACTTGCACCAATTAACAATAGCTTTGAGCTCTCTTATCTCCTTCTCGTAATAATACACCACATATTTGAGTTCATTGATCTCTCTCTCACTTCCTTCAACAATTGTTTTCATCTCCCATGCATCCAATTTAACCTTCTCAAGAGCAGGTATGATCTCTTCCACCTCCTCAACAATAGCAACATCGGTTCATTTAAACAAATGTGTCTTATCCTACAATCCAGAATTCTCCTATTAGTACAATGTTCTCAGAGAACCAAATGGGGGTTTATCAGTTTTTTGAAAAATAACTTACATTTTTTTGATTCATAAGGACAACAATAAAACAATCTGCATAGGTTTTTAACAGTGTCAGAAGTCTCAATCTTCGGTTCAGCTTCACATCAACAATTTTTTGGAATTCCTCCACCTCTTACACGCCTTACAACACGGGTCGCTCCTTCACCATTACAAACTATCAGTGACTTCAAATTAACTAACGTTAATTAAACTCAATTACTCATCTGAACTAGATGAAGACGACATTCTTCTTCTTTGAGTCGTTATCCCGAGATTTTGCAGAGAAAATAGGTTGAAAAAACTCCATTATTACGACGTATTGTTTAAAGGGTCTAAAACGACAACATTTCCGTCGCTTTAAGGTTAATTTTTTTTTTTTACAAAGCGTTATCGTTTCAGATATGGTATCCACGTATTCCTCTGTCAAATGTCCGTTAGCCAGATGGCAAAATTGTAGGTTTTCGCATAAAAATTAAATATTGGGTATGAAATACAAATTTTATAAAAGTTTCGGTATTTTTTCTGCATGGTTATATAAATCGAGTATGGATTAAACATATAAGTATATGTTGGGTATGAAATCGCTGTTTTCCTAAATAAGGCCATTTCATTTAAAAACAGCTGGATAACAAAACCGGATCTCAGATAACAAAACCGGGCTGTAACCGGTTCAAGAACTGAGCCGACCACCGCAGCCAACTGTACCCTCCTGACGATTTGTTTTTTTGTCACCTTCTGGTTTCTTCTTCTGTGGCCAACAAATCAGACAAGAAAATTAGGGTTTGAGAGGAAGAGAAAGACGAAGAAGAAGAAGAATCTTCGTACAAAATCGCCTTCCGTCCTTTAATGGCGATAACGACGACTATCTCTTCCTTCTCCCTTTCTCTTCCTCAATTCACCTTCCGTAACAAACCCGCAAACCCTTCTCCTTTCCTCTTCCTCCTCCCTCGTCTCACCTCGCGCTTCCGTCCCCTCACTCTCACCGCCTCCTCAACTTCTTCCTCCAACAATTTCAGCAGCGACGATGGTGCCTTCTCCCTCGACGATTTCACTCTCCATTCCGATTCTCGATCACCACCTAATAAGGTTTTAATCTTCTTTTTTTTAAAAAAAAACTCTTTGTCTTTTTTTACTTTTCTGTCTTTAATAGTGTGGAATTTGAATTTGGGTGTTTTTGTCTCTCAGAAGTGCTTACTTGCAGATCTTATCCAAGAGATTGAGCCGTTAGATGTGAGTCTGATTCAGAAAGATGTTCCACTCACGACTTTGGATGCAATGAAAAGAACAATCTCAGGGATGTTGGGTCTTCTTCCTTCTGATAGGTTTCAGGTTCATATCGAATCTCTTTGGGAGCCTTTGTCTAAGCTTTTGGTCTCTTCCATGATGACTGGGTATCTTCTCTTCTCTTCACTTCTTCATATACTCTTTAGCTTAGTTATGGACTAGTTGTGATGTTGTTCTTGCACAATGTTATAGAAATGTTTTAAAATACCATAGTGAGGTATGATCATTGTTAAAGTCAATTCATTTTGTGGCATTAGATGTTTGGATCAACGCAGCTTGTCCTGGAGCTAGTTGCTTTTCTGATTTTATGTGATTTATATGTTTTTTTTCTTATTAAACTAACTTTCGTTTACGTGTCGGGCGACCTGTGACTGGTGGTTTTGCTGTAGTGTGATTGATCCTACAAGTTGCTGGTAGCATGTTGTTCATTTTGCTGTTGAGCGACTGATCACCCGTAATAGTTCCAGGTCGCGATTTCAAGTCGCTGAAAAAATAGCTACTAAAGTTTAATTTTTTTTTTTTTTGTGTGTCGCGCGACTGTTCTCAAACAACGAAACGAACAACCTTTGGTTGCAGGTCGCGCGACACACACTTAGTCGCAGGTCGCGTAAAAGAACAGAGTCATTCTCTCTTCAGATGAGAGAATAGTATTAGTACATCTTTTGATGTTTTGCTACACTGTGTTTAGGTATACATTGCGGAATGCTGAGTACCGGCTTTTTCTTGAAAAAAACCTTGACATGGATGACGAGGACCTGGAAAGCCACTCTACAGAAAATACTGAATACAATTTGAAAGGGACTGATACCGAACCAGATGTCAATTGTGATGAAAATAATGGTTCATCCACAAAGGATAGCAAAACGCAAAGCCTCTCTGAAATGATTGATAAAGAAGGTCTTGGCAGAGTATCTTCTGAAGCTCAAGAATATATCTTCCGTCTGCAATCACAATTGTCTTCTATGAAAAAGGTACAGTTTCTAATGAAATCATGTTTTTCTCTTAAACATTATCTAAAAGATGTCAGTATGTTATGAATTCTATCTGTAATCCAAATTAATCTTTCACATGTTATGATGTCGCTGCATTGCAGGAATTACAAGAAGTGAGGCGCAAAAACGCTGCTCTTCAAATGCAGCAGTTTGTTGGCGAAGAGAAGAATGATTTGTTAGACTATTTAAGATCATTGCAACCTGAGAAGGTCTGTGTGAAGCAATGTTCCAGCTCGTGAGGATAATATTGCTTTCCCTTCTGCATCTCTCTGACCATCTAAACTATGTTTTTTTGTTAAACAGGTAGCTGAGTTGTCAGAACCCGCGGCTCCTGAGGTGAAAGAGACGATCCACTCTGTTGTTCACGGTCTTCTCGCAACCCTATCACCGAAAATGCACTCTAAATTGCCAACATCAGAAGCTCCACCTACTACTGAAACTGTAAATGCAAAAGGCGATGAAGATTGTGCTGAACTTGTAGAGAACACTTCGCTTCATTTCCAGCCTCTGATCTCACTGACCCGAGATTACCTTGCTCGTCTTCTCTTCTGGTTAGATTTGCTTTGCTCTTTCCCTCTCTTGCTTGCTAAGGTTTCAAAGACATCTTATTATTATATAACGGTGTGTGCTTTTTTTTCTTGAAGGTGCATGCTGTTAGGACACTATCTCAGAGGTTTGGAATATCGAATGGAACTAATGGAGGTTCTAAATTTGACATGCGATGCTAATGGGTCTGAAAACGTTGCTTGAAGCTATCTTTATGTATCTCAATATCGTCTTAAATGTTTTGTATCATTGGCCTTTGCTTACATCAAAGTGTGCAAGTGGAGTGTGGCCAGCGTTGGAGGTTTAGCCCATGCACATATATGCAATTTGGAGTTAGCCTGACGATTCATGTGCAAGGAAAAGAGATTGCTCTTGCTAAACTTTGTTGTGTTGCAGTATTGTATTACTGGACTTGTAAAGCAATAAAGCTAAGTGTAACTGTATTTGGGAATATACTTGTTTGATGAAGGAAAGAAATGCGAGTGCTCTTAATCTCTTATAATTACTAGTTGCATACTCCCCGCGCAAGCGCGGGGCCGGAATCATTATGTTTGCGTATATTTTTCTCGATTTAGTGGTTTAGTGGATTCTTCTAATGACACCAAATATTAATGAAATGGAAAGAATGTAGTAAGAGTGTAAAGTGAAAATATTGTATATCTAATGTGTTAAATGTTATTTATATGCGTAGTAAGGTTTATAGGAACAGTTAGGTTATAATATATAGTTTTTAGTGTGTAAAAGTAGGT
>CAKOAT010319598.1:517901-561453 GCA_932364175.1 Eruca vesicaria subsp. sativa
AACATAAAAACCTGCGTGGTTTGAACCCACGATCTTGCATGCTTAATTAGACACCTTATACCACTTGGCTAAAGTGTATTTCATTGTTTGTAATCATCTTACCAAGACCATAAGTTTTTAAAAAATACTTATGGGACCCACAAAATTGCTGACGTGGCGCGTTGTGGAGCCTAGAAAGTGTACTATTATAATATAGATTACTCGTGCGCAAGTGAAAACACACCACGAAAACCAAAATTAGAGGATTCTGACTCTCGTTTTAAGTATGGTTCTTCCTTTTATGGCAAGCCGTTGTGTGGATTAGTTGAGGCCTCCAGATAGCGGCTTGTGCTTGTTGGGTCTGTCACTGTTTTTGTCAAAATCGAGTCGCTGTTTATGTTTTATTTTCTTTCTTCTGTTTCTTGCAGTCATTTTACTTCTGTCCAAAACTAAAATAAATGATAATAGTATCTTTACATTTTTACCAAAAGGATAAAATATCTAATGCTAAGTTTAATTTGATCATTTTAAACATATTGGTCACTTATTGCAAAAATAAAAAGAAATATCTAGGAGAACTGAAACTTGAGTAAATATTTTCCAAAATACATTGATTTACAAGAACGGAATAACATTGCGCCACTAGGAACATGTGATGAATACTAGTGAATCATCGTCAGTCAAAAACAATCACCTTCGATATTTTGACTATGATGGTTGCAAGCCAAATACTTGCTAACTTTTGCAGGTTTGGTATTTGGTTTGGCTCGTTCATATAATCATGTTTAAGACTTGAATTTGGTTTGTGTAAAACAAGTACTTACTATATCAAGTACTCGAGAAAATTATAATTCTTGCAAATTACTTGATCTGATTTGTTACTTAATAAAATCAAGTGCTTGTTTCTAAAATCTATTACTTGCAAATTTGCAAATAAGTAAAAACAAACATAATATCATACAACAAATTTTACTATCTTTTTTATTAAAAACTTTTATTCAAATCTAATATTTTTTTCTGATTTTATTTCAATATCAATAAAAGACAAAATCTGTTATATAATAAAAATTAGAAACAATTAGTGAATATTAGGTAAAAGAAAAAGTAATGAGACAAATATTGAAAGATACAAAGCTATTTGAGTGGCTTACATTTACAAATAATAAGATTTATGGTTTATTATTTGACTTAACAATATCGAAAATTTGATTTTTTTTTTAAACTGAAACAAGACAATTAAATCAAGTAAAAAGAAATATGATTCATCTAATTTAAAAATGTAAATAGATAAAAATATTTGAAACTATAAAACTTATGTCAAGTAACAAGTATAAATAAATCAAGTGGTTAAATTTTTTTATAGATTTGATACTTGGTTTATACTTGCAAATTTTTTATTTGAAGTACTTGTTATTTGGTTTAATCACTACAAATATTTGATTTACGGGATAAGTATAGAACGAATAATGGGTAAAAGCTGAGTGTCAAGTATCTGTGTCACCCTTAATTTTGACGTGTGATAACCAGTAGTGGCAGACGCATTTTGGTCCAACAACTCTCTTTTTTCTTGAGAATTGGCTTGATATATTTAAATAAAATAGGGCTGGTCCAACAACTTAGTAAAACTATTAATTGAATGGATTATGATAGTTACTTACCTAATTAATTCATAAAGTACTCGTTTTTTTTTTTTTGATCAAAAAGTACTCGTTTTATTATGCACACAAAAAAATAGGAAAATCGAAAACGTAGACAATGAAGTAGTTGAAGCACGTGATGAACCTAACATGATAGTCAGTCTTTTAAAACCTGGTAGAAGTTGTCGCAATTCTATCATAATTATTCACCAAACACGTTCATCTGCTCTCTTTTAAAAGTTTAGCCCTCGCACTCGTTTGTACGTAAAATACAATTTTGGATCAAGAAAATATTTGTAAGAAATAATTTGTTCAAAAAACTATTTATAAGGTTATCGATTCAGAAATTGTTTATATCACGGAGTCATGCAATGTATTTATTATATGTTTGATAAATATTGTTTTAAAAGCTTTTTTACACATTGCAATCATCATTCTAAATTTTTTCTCTTTTTTTTTTTTACAAATTTGTTTTTAACTACTTTGACTTGCTTCAATTTTTTTAATTGGTGAAATACGAAACAGCATCTTATGTGGAGTACGTACTAATAGATAGCCCACATTATAATGACCAAACACCAAATTAACACCGGGAATTACAAAGGACAACTAAATGAAAAAAAAACTCATAAGCAAAAGATCCAATTATATTTTGTTAATAGGATCTGTCTTTTTTATTTATTTAGAAATTTGGATGGAGATCGAGATGTATAATCAAGGACACTTGGGGGTCTTTTTGCTGCTGAGCTTGTCACGATAGCAAGCACACTCTTGCTTGTTCCCGGAAGTTCCTGAAGGAACACACTTACACTCTTTGCAGCATATCCCACAATACTTTAAACATCTATCCTTCATCCCCGCTTCTTCGCATCTCTTTTCACACTTCCCTCCACACCATTTCTCTAACTCTGCTCCATCTTTTATCTCCGGAGCTGGAGCTACCGCACCACCACCACCTTCATCATCATGAAATATTCATTCCAGATTTTGTTTACACGTATATTTATACATTTAATAGTTTTGCATGTTATGCGATGTAGAGAAAGTTCACTTATCTTTGCTGAATTTTTTAATCAATAAGTATAAAAACATATGTTACCTAAATCAGCTAGACCAAGTTATCATAGCTAACTATATAAAGTAAATTATTGAAGAAAAGAGTCTTGGAAGAGATTAACAAACCTGAGATAGTAGCCGAAGTAAGAGATGAAGTGATTAGAAGAAGTGAGGCAAAAAAGAATATGAAGACAGTTATCTTCATGTTTAATTTCACTGGTTTTCTTTAAGTCACTGAGGATGGTTTGCAAGGATCAAGTTTGTATCCTCCTTGTGGTCTCTTTATTGGCCTTTTATAGGCCAAGCTACCAACTTCATTATTTTAGTGGACTTGTAAGTATTATTCCCTTCCAATTTTCATTATCTTTATTAAATAAAACCAACATGTTCTATTGGTCTTATTTTAATTTTATACTCTTTCAGAATAAAGGATTCCAAACCAAACATTTCAGTATAATCTTTATAACCTGTTAAAAATACGAAGATTTCTTAGCATATTAATTTTAGTTACTCGGGATCCTAGACTTAAAATACATGCTTATTTATGTATGTTTTTACCATTTAAAGGAGATACAATAGCCAGAGAAAGTGAGATGGTTTGGGACCTTGTGGTAAGAGAAGGTTTGAGACGCAAACATGTTCTAGTTTCACCTTGTTACAGGAAACTAAGTTACATTATTCTTAGATATCCACACATATTGATCTCTGATTCAGCAATTGTATAACAAGAAAGAAAATCAATATGTAGATTGCAGCGTTTTAGAGATTAGTTTGGATCCCTCCATAATACTCTCAGTTTCAAACACGAACCATAGTCTCTCAATCCCGTTATGAATCCTTCAACTATATAACAGTTTTCATTATTTTTACATTTTATATATTTATTATTTATAATGAGAATACATGCAATTGTTCATTAAAAATTTAGTTATCGTTTTTAGCGAACTACAAATATTAGCTTGATTTTTTATCAAAAAAAAAAATTAGCTTGAGTAGTTTGGGATACCACGGTTATAAGATGTAGCTGTCACAAGCAATTGGATCATTCAATTGTTATATTCTCAAGAAAAAATATGTTAATCTATTCATAAATTCTTGAGGGAAACAGGCTGGTAACAGGTGGAGAATGAACTGAACAAACAACGAGATGGTCTCCTGAAGTCCCTTTTCCACGCGGTTTCCGCACATGACTCCCATACTTATTTTGTTTGTTTTCAGTCAAATGGAACATTTTTCAACCACTATCAAGGACGAATTAAATGTAATAAAAAGACATGTTAGAGTAATTTCCATGGTATCACATTACTGAAGCATAAACCATACTCCCTCCGTTTCATATTAAATGTCATTGTAGAGAATTTTTTGCGTTACAAAATAAGTGTCGTTTTCAATGTAAAATTTATTAATTTTATTATGTAATTTGTTTTTCTATTGGTTAAAATATGGTTAATTGTATGGGTAACTGTGTTTCTATATAGAAAATATGTAAAATTAATTGTTTTCTTAATCCGTGTGCACAGCTGTAGAGTGACACTTATAATGAAACAAAGGGAGTAGATCATTTCTAACATGAGCAAGTAGCTAACTAGTCCTTTTCATTACCATTCATCAGGTACAAAACACCCCAACATGTAATAGTTATGCACCATGGAAAAGTGGGTTACAAAGAAACATCATATATCTATTAAAATACATTAAAAGTTCAAAAGTAACTTTTCCCTCACAAATTTCTCTCAAACATTCTTTTATGAAAAGGCAATTTTTCTCGTCTTCGCCATATTATTAAATACCAAAATAAAATACTGTAAAAATAAATATCTACTTATTCAAGTATTTAAATCGTAATGTTATCAAATTACATATATAGAAGATGAAGGGATAACACGCTGACGAATATAGGAAAGCATTCTTCTCAGATAGATTAATAGATCATGTAAGTACGTATCATTACTAATTTTAAGTATCACGGTAGATTTTTCAAGACTTACTTGTTTGTTTCTATTAATTTAACAGTGGATGTGTTCTTTAACGTTTTAATGTTTCGATGTACGCAGGTGAATAGAACGAATTTAATGGTGAATTATTTAAACTGACATTTATTAGAAAGACTTGTTGATTACATGAGAAAGTGTATAGAAAACCAGGTTAAAACTATAAAATAAAAATCATACTGTAATCTTTTTGCATCAGAGCTGAAAATAATACTTATTCCTTAGGCGATTTCCACTGTATTTATACAACTGAGTCAGTTAGGTCTTTCCTTTTCTCTTGATCGACTTCTTTTTGGACCACTGAGACCTGGTGAGAGTGAATCTCAACTCTAACAATAAATTCTCCGAGTTCATTGTGAGAGAAAAAATCAACTTCGATGAATTACAAACAACATGTCGGTGAGATATTGAACTTCGCCCTTTGTGTCTCAGCCTTACATATTATCTGGTTTTATCAAAGTTACGGTTTGGCTTTGACGTCAAACCGTTTACACCAAATTTTGGAGATAATGAACCATCGTTTTCCTCGAAAGATGGTACATCTATTTTCAGATTGAAGTTAGACCTAATAATAATGATGTTTCCTTAAATTCCATGTCGTTTTCCCTATATAAATAGCTACATCTTCCTCATTTCTTCACTTTTTTTGGTGCGGACACCATTGGACAAGACCCGACTACTAATCGATCTAGTCGAGTATAGGTGCATCCATACGATCTGGAGCTCGACGAGGGCGAGTTGAACTTGGAGAGGATACTCATAAGGAGTTGGACAAACCAGAGTTGGATGGTACGCACTGAGCCGTTTGAATGAGTCTTGGAGAGGAGATGGAGGAAGATGCAATTGAGCTCAAAATGGACAAAATATATCAGATTGTCCATCCAACCATGCATGATGAACATTTCAATCGAGTTAGAACATTTTAGTCGAGTTAGAATGGTCATGGATCGGGTTCAAAGTGAAAATGGAGAAAGAATACCAGATTGTTAATCCAACCATGCATGATGAACATTTCAATCGAGTTAGAATGGTCATGGATCGGGCTCAAAGTGAAGATGGACAAGACAATGCCTCTAGGCTCATAAGAAGGTTGTTGATCAGAATCAAGGTCCACTTTTTTCTTTTGGGATGAACCAACTACAAGAAAAGAACTGAACCCGTCAAAAAGCACTCCAACACTTACTGTTTTTTCGTGCAAGCAAAAGAAGAGGAGAAATTAAACCAAGAAGGGAGAACGGGGTGAATGGCTCAATTTTTCATAGTTAACAACTTACTAGGTGTTTTTATGCACCATGTACAATGTAATAAACTTTTTAAAATTTAAATTATATTTGAAATAAAATTTATTAATATTATATATTTTATATAGTATTAATGTAATAGAAATTTGATTTAATTAAGCACAAAATAAAAAAAAAAATCGTTTATTTTAAATTATATTTAATAATATATGTAATATATTTGTATTTGTAGAGATTATTAGCTTAGGTTACTTAGGTTAAAAGTTATCTTTGACCTAGGTCTAGTACTGAAAGTAAAGACACAAGCGATTTAACGAGTTTCCGGCCTCTAGCGCGGTATATCTCGTGGGAAAACTTCTACTCCCAAACTCCATTAGATCAAAGAGACACTAGACACACCAATTAGTGTTCTAGATAGTTATTTACAAAGAACCAAATACTCCAAACTAGAGAAACACAACAAAGCCCTTAGATAAATAGACTTAAGCCTAAGTTATATATCTTGTATTGTTGTCTCTTGCTTAATGACTTGATCTGATCCTTGTTGCTGTAAACTCTTGTATTTCCCTTGTTGCTGCTGTTAACCTAATCAACCATACTTAACCTCATTATATATGTCTCGTATGTGATTAAGTTTTACTGCTGGAGTGGGCCTGTAATATTTCTTGGCCCATCAGGAGTGTAGCTGCTGGCCCATCTGGATATGGTCAAGTCCAAACCTTTCACAATCTCTACCAGTTTGACTTGAGCCCAATACCGGCCCATTCAAACAAGCCCTTGAACCGACGGCTCATCCTTCTCTCCTTTGTCTCTTTGTCCCTTGGAGAAATCAAAGATTCAGTGTGACTCTCTCTCTCTCTCTCTCTCTCTCTCTCTCTCTCTCTCTCTCTCCCTCTCTCTCTCTCTCTCTCTCTCTCTCTCAAACCTTCTCCGCCGACACGGACTCGGTTTCATCATGAGAGATCGTCGGTTTCTCCACCTCACAACCATCGCTCCATGAGCATAGATCTCATCAGCTCCACCACGATGGTGTAGTGTCTCCTCCTCTTCATCTCTCCCTCGAAGCCTCTTCACCAACACGACAACTTACTTCTCTGCGAGAGATGTTAGCTAAATCCATTGTGACTCTGTCACCTTTTTCCCGTTTAATACCTCAGGTACATCTAATCTCTTCTCATCATAAGCGATTAGGATCATATGTTAAGAGTATAAAGCGGATCATGTATGTTTGTAGCTAAATTGTGGATTTCTTTCTTTGCATGTCTCTTCAGATGGTTCCGTGTCTCTACCTTTGGACCCAACTGAGGTTCTGACAAGTCGTTGATCTCACACATAAGCTCTATCATCACGCTCCACCTCTTCCCTAGACCAAGTAACCTTCTTTCTTAGCGAACCCTCTATGATAATATGCTTTTCATTTGTTGATCAGACTTCTCTGTACTGTTACAGTAGTCGCTTCAGCTCGATGGAGAGCTGTCATAGTTTCCATCTTGAAAACCCTTCTTTGATCAGACAATTGATTCAGCCCTGTGGGTTTGTTAACCCAATCTCATGTTCCGCTAGTACCGCTTCTCACAAAACACTCTTTTGCTAAGTAACGTTCTCGAGTTTATTACTCACAGCTGTATTCCGTGACTTATTGTAGGTTTACTGTCACTGAGATGTTGGTGATCAGTCTATGAGCTCCGTTCCTGACTCTGAGATGTTGTTAACTCAATCTCATGTTCCGCTAGTACCGCTTCTCACAAAACACTCTTTTGCTAAGTAACGTTCTCGAGTTTGTTACTCACAGCTGTATTCTGTGACTTGGTGTAGGTTTACTGTCTCTGAGATGTTGGTAATCAGTCTATGAGCTCCGTTCCTGACACTGACGCTTGCTTCTGACGGCTCTCGAAGCATTCTCTGAGTCACTGTTTCTTACTTATGGGAATGTCTGGTGGCCCACGGTTACTCCACCTGAACCAAGCTTTCTTCCTCGGTCCTTATTATCCTCCAGGTGATTCCTTCTTCTTTATTGACACTCCCCGTTGACTTTGATTCCTCATTTACGAACACACTGATCATTTGTTGTTATGTCTGTGATATGAGAGGACGGAATCATACAACTTGAATCACCTGGAGTGCCATCTTTCTGCTCAGTTCAAATTCAAAAGCTCACAGTAAATCTGGAACTTCTGACCAGGTACCGTCTTAGTTAGAAAATCTGCAGGATTAACATTAGTATGAATCTTGTTTAGGACAATTTCGCCTACCTCCACAAGATCCCGAATGAAATTAAACTTGGTAGCTATATGTTTAGTCTTCTCGTGATTGACTGGATTTCTTGCTAGGGCTAAAGCACTCTGAGAATCACAATAGAGTTTAATGCCTTGTTGCTTGAAACCTAGTTCATAGCATATCTCTTTTAGCCACATTGTTTCTTTAGCTGTTTCATTCATTGCCATGTATTCGGCTTCCGCAGTAGATAGAGCAATAATAAATTGTAAACATGACTTCCATGATATTGTATTACCCCCAAATTTGCATTCATAGCATATCTCTTTTAGCCACATTGTTTCTTTAGCTGTTTCATTCATTGCCATGTATTCGGCTTCCGCTGTAGATAGAGAAACAATCAATTGTAAACATGACTTCCACGATATTACCCCCAAATTTGCATACATATCATGTGACTAAACGACAACTGTCCATATCTGTAGTGTAGTCTTAGTCTGAAAATCCTTCAACTTGTAGTGTAGAATGCTTTCTGAACGTAAAGTTAGAATTCATAGCTCCTTTTAAATATCTTAGAATTCATTAGACTGCTTTCCAGTGGTCCCTTACCGTTTACTCATGAACCGGCAGACATAGCCTACTGTGAATCCTAGGTCAGGTTTAGATCCCACCATAGCGTACATTAGGCTTCCTACTGCGCTTTCATAGGGAGTTCTTTCCATATGTGTAGCCTCAACTTTCAATTCATCTTCTGTTAGACTTCTTAGTTTAAAGTTTTTACGCCGTAGGAGTGATCACATGCTTAGCGTCATACATTCCAAAACTTTTAAGAACCTTTCCGTACTATCTTTGAGATAAGATCAGTGTTCCTTTCTCTCTGTCCCATATAATATCTATACCCAGTATCCTTGATGTCTTCCCCATGTCTTTCAATTCGAACTCTTTGCTCAGTTTCTCTTTGAGTTCTTTAATAGTCTTCTTATTCCATGAGGCAATCAGCATGTCATTGACATAGAGTAGTAGATAGAGAGCCTTATCAGTGTTGACATCCCTCATGTAGACACACAAGTCTTTGCTGCTTCGCTCAAACAACTGATCTTTCATGAAGCTGTTGAACCTATGGTTCCATCTTCTTGGAGACTGTTTCAAACCATACATGGACTTCTCAGCAAACACACCTTGTTCTTTGTTCCTCGTTTGACAAACCCCTCCAGCTGCTCCATTAGTATTCTTTCCTCTAGGCTTCCATGTAAGAAGGCGGTTTCACATCCATCTGTTCGAGTTCATAGTGTAGATTCACTACAATGCTGAGCATGAGCCTGATGGAGACGTGTTTGACTACTGGAGAGAATATCTCATTTTAGTCAATTCCCTCTTTCTATGAATACCCTTTAGCTACCAACCTTCCTTTGTATCGTTCATCCTCAACCCCTGGGATTCTTGGTTTTAGTTTAAACAACCACCTGCATTCAACGAGTTTCGCCTTAGCAGGCATGTCTATTAGATCCCAGGTTCTATTTTTTAGGTGAGACTCCATCTTTTCTTCAGCAGCATGTTTCCACAGCTTTCGTTGAGGCCCTCTCATAGCTTCACCATAGCTTTTAGGTTCCTCAATATCTAGGTCTTGAACAACATTGAGTGCGTAAGCTACAAAGTTCCATCTTCATATCGTTACAGTGGCCTCACATTCTGTCTCCTTTCTCTGTCACGTGCCAACAAATAAGTGTCAAGCGTTTCATTTTCTTCATTCTCGCTCTGAGATTCCTCATTAGGTTCCTGATCACTCGAGTTTGAACAGTTTGAATTGTCTGATGAATCATCTCTACCTTGATCAGGTGAAGCTTCGGAGTCTGAGGAATTAGAAGGTCCCCTGATCAAATCATCACTGAACGATACTCTCTTATTAGTTGTCTTTACACTTGCCTTTAGCATCTTCACTACTAGTCTTCTCTGTGGCAATTGTGTGCTTGTATAGCTCCTCCTCGTTGAACACAACGTTCCTACTTGTTCTGCACTTCCCTTCTTGAGGTATCCAAACTCGATACTCTTTAGTGCCCATAGGATATCCCACGAACAATCCTTTGATTGCTCTCGGACTTATCTTTTCTTCTGTCACATGCACATATGCTGAACTGCCAAAAGTCCTCAAATGTCCCAAATCAGGTTTACAACCTGACCACACTTCCTCAGGAAGCTTGGAATTCAAAGTAGAATTAGGCGACCTGTTGATTAAATAAATTGCAGTAGATGCAGCCTTAGCCCAAAAAATTTGGTCCAAGCTAGATTCGACTAACATGCATCTTACCTTGTCCATAAACGTTCTATTCATCCTTTCTGAAACTCCATTCTGCAGCGGAGTATAAGTGCAGATTATGTGCCTTTTAATCCCAACATTTTTGCAATACTCATCAAATTTTCTATTGCAGAACTCCAAACCATTATTTGTTCTTAAACATTTGATTTCCTTTCATGTATTAGTTTCAACTTCAACCTTCCATTCTCTGAACTTAGAAAATACCTCATCTTTGGTCTTCAAGAAATAAATCCAGACCTTTTTTGGTAAATCATCAATAAAAGTAACAAAGTACTTATTTCCAGCAAGACTATCCGGTATAGAAGGAGAACCCCATAAATCAGAATGAATATAATCCAGAATACCATTAGTCACACGTTTAGCTTTAAGGAAGCTTTGTTTGTGTGACTTTCCAATAACACAATGTTCACAGAAATCCAATGTCTTAACATCCTTATCAATGATAAATCCCCGTTTGATAAGTTCAGACATATTATTAAGACTCATATGACCAAGGCGAGAATGCCAAACATTAGTCATATTCATCTCAGCTTTAGAAAGATTCATCTCTCCTCATAAGACTGTCCCTTATAGATAATACAATCCCTAATGATATTTCCCTGAAAGTATACGTTTGTCATCTTTGTAGAAACTAACTTCGAGATTCTTGCCTTCATATCGACAGCCTGCTGTCTCGAACATTCCATAAGAAATTAAAATCCTGCTCATATCTGGCATGTACCTGACTCCTGTTAAGATAACCATAGACCCATCTGGATTTAGAATTTTAATTTTTCCAATTCCTTGAACGTTGTTGTGAGTGTTGTTTGCCATTAACACATTTCCTCCTTTGAATTCTTGCAGGTCAAATAGGAAGCTCTTATATGGTGTTATATGAAATGAACACCCAAAGTCCATTACCCAGTCATCCTTTGTGTATTGAGTGCTGACAAAGAGTATCAACGGCTCCTTAGACTCTGTTACTATGTTGGCTGAGTCTTCAGTTTTGAATTTCTTCTTATCAGGGCACTCACGCTTCCAGTGGCCCTCTTTACCGCATATGAAGCACCCCTTAGAATTTTTATTGTTCTTTGGGCGTGACTTAGATCGTCTATATCTACTTTTGGATCTGCCCTTGTAGTTCTTCCCACTACCTCTGCCAGTTTTGTTGTCTGATCGACCTCTTTCAACCATTAGACCTTCTCCACCTGATCTGGTAAATTTGCCACTCTCGATAAGCTCCCTTTCTTTGGACCTAGCGGCCCCAGTGACCTCATTCAGACTCAGTGTGTCTCTCCCATACTTGAGAGTTTCTTTGAGTTGATCATATTTGTTAGGTAGAGAACTTAGCAGTTGATAGCTTGAACTTCCTCACATACTGCAACTTGCAAATTATTTAAATCTGCCACCAGCTTTAGAAAATCATCCACGTTCTCATCAATAGTTTTCGAATCAATCATCTTGTAAGTGTAGAACCTGAGCTATAGATAAATCCGGTTAGGTAGAGATGTCTCTGTGTACAAAGTGTTTAATATACTCCACATTGCAGCAGCAGTATCACAATGTTGAATGTTTCTTAAGGCTTTATTCCCAACATTCAGCACAATCAAGTCTTTAGCTTTCTCTGATTTTTCAAACTTTTCAGGATCAATTGCAGGTGGAGGTGCAACAATTCCAGCTACCCCTTTCCCGTGTCCTTCATGGTAGACTCGAGCTCATCCTTGGAACTTGATTCATCCTTTACGAGTTTATCGTCAGTGAGAATAGTTTACAATCCGAGTACGCCAAAATGAGCGAGCATTCTAACCTTCCATAGGGCAAAATCACCATCCCCATCGAACAGGTCATCTCAATGTGTTCCTTTGATTTTCCCATCAAGAAACACATGTACTACGCCGATATCTCTCTCTCTCCTAAGCAACCTTAATACCCGGAAGTTCTGATACCAATTGTAGAGATTATTAGCTTAGGTTACTTAGTGTCTAGTACTGAAAGTAAAGACACAAGCGATTTAACGAGTTCTCGGCCTCTAGCACGGTACGTCTCGTGGGAGAACTTCTGCTCTCAAACTCCACTAGATCAAAGAGACACTAGACACACCAATTAGTGTTTTAGATAGTTGTTTACAAAGAACCAAATACTCCAAGCTAGAGAAACACAACAAAGTCCTTAGATAAATAAACTTATGCCTAAGCTATCTATCTTGTATTGTTGCCCCTTGCTTAATGATTTGATCTGATTTTTGTTGTTGTAAACTCTTGTATTTCCCTTGTTGCTGCCGTTAACCTAATCAACCATACTTAACTTCATTATATATGTCTCGTATGTGATCAGGTATTACTGCTGGAGTGGACCTGTAATCTCTCTTGGCCCATCAGGAGTGTAGCTGCTGGCCCATCTGGATATGGTCAAGTCCAAACCTTTCATACTATATGAATTTTAGAAATATTTTTATCTATTTATTTTGGTTAAATATATTAAATCAACTTGTATAAAATTATTAAGAAAATTCATATATAAATTGTGTAGTTATGAAAAATTATAACTAAACAATATTTATAAAAAGATTTCGATATCTAAAATAAACTAATGATATTACGATTAAAAATTTAATATTTTTTAAAAAATGGAAAATTTATTTTGAAAATATTAGTAATAAAATTATATAATTCTAAAAGTAAAATAAGTAACATTTCTAAATTTATAATACATATTTAAATATATTTATTTGATTTATGAATTATTACCATATTTTGTAATGTTTATCAAAATTATAAATCAACATTAAATGTAATGTATTAATTATTGTCAAATTTAATAAAGTTTGCCAAAAATATATATTAACAATAAATGTAATTGTTCATATCATATTTAATTATAAACTATGTCATTAATCTTCATAGCCTAGGTAAGTTTGTTGTATTTAAACCTTTTTGGTTTAGGATTAGGGGTTTCCTAGCTTAGGATTCAACATGTTTTCCTCTTTAAAACCATGTACAAGCTGAGTTTGGAGATTCAACCATTAAACAAAGAACATTTAAGCTTAAAAACACTTGTCGTGTTGAATTTATTTCTCCGTTAAGAACATTGACCTTCACACTAAGGAGTGATCTTTTCTGATTCATCTTAGACATTAAGCAGGTTGTTCCGTGTTTCAAGAGCAATAACACATCCTTAGAGAAATCCACAGCTCAAAGGTGAAGTACGTTATCGACAAACAAGTTATCTGTTTTTTTCAGATATATTGGGTCAGTGTTACAATTACATGTATTTTCTTTCAATTTTAACAAACAAGTTCTGTGTTTTTTCAGATATCTTGGGAGTTTATTCATTTTTCAAGTTTTAATCTTCCTCGTATGTTATGTTCCTCTTTGTTGCGAACTCCCAAGTTCCATATAAGATGTCTGCGAATTAATTTGTTTATGCAAACTTCTTTTACACCTTCCATACACAAAAGCTTCTAGGGTTTTGGATCCAAAAGCATTAATACCCGCTAAACAACAAATTACTTGTATACATAGGTTTATAACGAATGTTTTTTTATCTTACAGGTTTGAATCAAAACCGTTTGATTGCCCACTAGTTTAGTATATGTCTGAAACCCCACCCCAGTTAATATATAGCATCAAAAAAGGTCAGAGGCAAAATAAAAGGATGATACACATGAAGAAAGCAATTTAGTACAGTACTAATAATCAAATAAAAGGATAAGAAGCCACAAAATATCTCTAAACAAAATATTCTGATATCTCCATCTCAAACACTCAATAATATCCTCTCCAAATGATAATAATCCCAAAAGAATTCAGTCACCAAAGTAATAACAATGGAACAAACAAACATCGACATAAAAATAAATGCAAAGAACACCATGGAAAAGCCTCCCCCTTAGATCATAAACCAAACGAGAACAGATCCAAATACCAAGCTCGAAACCGTCTTGGTGGCACCATTCTGCAAAACATAAAAAGTTGGGATCAGCATTTCATTTTGATTGGTTAGAGAAGCATATTTATTTATTACAGTATGTTATACTCCCACTGTTTCATTATAAGTGTCACTCTATAGCTGTGCACACGGATTAAGAAAACAATTAATTTTACATATTTCCTATATAAAAACACAGTTACCCATACACCTAACCATATTTTAACCAATAGAAAAATAAATTACATAATAAAATTAATAAATTTTGCATTGAAAACCGAAAATGACACTTATTTTGTAACGCAAAAAATTCTCTACAACGACACTTAATATGAAACGGAGGGAGTAGTTCCATCAGAGTTAATTTCAAAATAGGACTTATCAATAATCCGGGTTAACCTTTGGAAAGATTCTAAAGTATAGGGGTACTAATCATAGAGAATTCCGTGATTCATGCATGCTTTTACACTAGTTTATTCACTAAAAACTATTTTATGACAAAGAGACCTTTTTTGGACACAAAGAAAAGTAAACCACATCTACTTTTTTTGTAAACAATAAGTTAATAACTAGATCTACTTTTAAAATCGAATTTGCACAAAAGGAACACTTTTAAAATCAAATAATACTGGTCCCGACATATAGACACGTGGAAGTTAATTATATTCACGTGCATACTGCCAACTCACGTGACTCCTGAACCCCTACCCATGCGCCACGGCTCGAGTTCGAAGATCTCGAGACAGAAGCTACGGCAACGGTCCGAAAATCGGCGAAACCGAGACGGCGCGGAATAGAATTCCCTTGCTAAATTGCGCTTATAACTTTTAGAACATACTGTACTAAGGCTTCCTTTGTTAAATTGCGCTAATCATGTGATTCATTAACAGTTTTAGATCTAAACAGTGATTACTCAACCTAGTGCAAACTTAACTGAACTAGTGTCAAAGTCAAAAACATCTCAGATCTAAACTAAAACGCATTGTGTAAGATCCAAGTCAGATGTAAGAAAATGTACGGACCTGGTCATTGGAATCGGTGGAAGGTCCTGGAGAGAGCGAATCGACGCTCGGTCCCGGAGCATCAGTCGCCGGAAGAGGCGGGCTAGACAACGGCGATGATGAAGGAGCGTCTGGCTTTGTAGCCGGAGCAAGAGCCGGAACCTGAGCGGGAGGAGATGCAAGAGGAGCTGGAGGAGGAGTTGCTGGAGGAGGAGTGGCAACGGGAGGAGGAGTAGCAACGGGAGGAGGAGTAGCGACGGGGGGAGGAGTAGCGACGGGAGGAGGAGTAGCGACGGGAGGAGGAGTTGCTGGAGGTGGGGAAGCGACTGGGGGAGGAGTAGCGACGGGAGGAGGAGCGGTGGTGGCTGGAGGGGGAGAAGTGGTGACTGGTGGAGGAGCTGAGACGGGAGGAGGAGTCGATGCTGGTGGTGGAGTGGTTGTAGTCGGTGGTGCTGGTGTAGCTGTTGGTGGTGAAGACGGAGCTTGGCCTCCGACGCCGGCGACGAGGACGATGCAGATCGCAATGATAACAAATTGCCGAGCCATTTTTTTGCTTTCTTTTGTTTTTTTTTTTGTTTTTCTAATTATGGAGTGCAGTCCACTGAGTGATGGTTCAATGTAAAGGAAATGTACAAGGAGGAGGTGAATGATTTATTTAAATAGAAGAAAGTGGAATTACATCGAAACGCAAATACATAGCGTCGTATTGAAGCCTTCTAGTGTGTGTATTTTATTATACAACCCATGATGCCATGTGAGTTGGCGGTGCTAGATCTGTTGACACGTTGGCGAGTTTGTCAAATTATAATGATGGGATGTGTATGAGTTGTATCAATTAGTTACTCCAAATATGTAAACTCAACTTTATCTTAGGTGCTTATTAGCTAAGTAATGAAAAAAATTCTGGATCTCACCAAATACATAATTAGGGAACTGTTATTAAAGGAACCAATTTCTTTGTTACAAATTATTTAAAATGCTAATATTTTGAGGTTTTGTGGTATATTTTTGACTTTTCAAATATAGTTTAATATTTCGAGTAACATATCAAACTTTTTAGGTGTTAACCAGTTTTAAAAGTTACGAATCAAATCAACCCAAAATCGACGAATTTCTTACAAAAACTGAATCGAAATACTTTGCAATCTTAAATAAATTTAAAGCTTTTTACATAAAAAAATTTGGGATTGATCAGTTTTGTCTGTAGCCGACCCAAACACCAAAATTCTAAGAGCTAAGAGCATCCGCAACCGTAGTCTTTAGGGTGAGTTTTTAGGGAAAAAATAATTAAATAATTAGTAGACCTCATAAAAAGTTAAGAATTCGATCTTTAAAATCTCTAAATAAGTATTGTTTCTTAGCGAATCTTTACACTATTTCAGATCTCCAGGACACGTGGTAGCCCGCGAATGCTCATCTTTTTTTTCTTTTTTTTTAAAGGAAAAATCTGAAATATTCTTACTAAATCCGAAATACCATTTTCCTTAATGACTCGTGTGAATCTCACAGTTGCGGATGCTCTAAGAGGGATAGAAAGGAAACTTGGCGTAATAAAGTAACCAAAATTTGTGCTACATGGTTTCTCTATTAGAGTCGGTAGGACACAATCAGATCAAAGACCACTACTTACGTAGACCAATGATAAAATATCAAATCCCACTATCTAGTACCATTGATGTGGTTCTCTCTTAGTTAGATTTTGGAAATTAACCTGATTTTGTGTGTGAAATTTAGATCACGATATAAACAAAAACATGCTTTCAAAAGCAAAAGAAGAATATAAACAAAAACATTGGTAAATACATAGTAAAGTAAAGTGGAGTATAAATGTGTTAGAGAAAAGATAAGATTTCTTTACAAACAAAGTCTGTTACTTTATTTCGAAATTGATTATAAAATAATGTTTGTTCCTTGTGAAATGAGTAAAGGGTTGAGTGATGGAGTGGTTTGGATGATAGCATACCTAAAGTAGGGTCAGGTTGGGTTTGTTGTTCATTTCGATGTTGCTTTTGAACAGATCGAATAATGTTCATTTTCATTTATTTGATGAATTTTGAATTATTTATATTTATGTGGTCTTCCAGACACCACAAATGTTACTGCCATTTCATATATAGGTTATGAATGGGAGGGGCAGGACAAATGCAGATCATGCAGTTCTCCCGCAATAGGCAGTTCCCGCAATAGGCAGTTCTCATGCCTTAGGTTATGAATGGGAGAGGCAGAACAAAGGCAGATCATGCAGTTCTCCCGCAATAGGCAGTTCTCCTGCCTTATGTTTACCATTCACCATTTTCTGTTTGTAAAAGCAGTTCAAGCGGGAGATCTGCATGCAGTTCAATTTTTTTGTCTTTTAGTAGAAAAAGCAGGAGATCTGCATGCAGATCCCATCCGCTAACATTTGGTGGTGTTGATCTGCCTTTTTTTTTTCCTTTTACTAATAAATAGTTTTATTACAAACACTTAACTTTAAAATATATTTATTTGATTTTATAAATAATGTACAATTATTAACTCAAACTATATAGTTCACATTAATATTATTTGTGTCATTTTAAAGTTATAAGCATGATGTATAATCGCCAAAAACAAAATATTTTCCACGAAAAAAAGAAATTTTTTTACAAAAGTGTCAGCAAAAAAATAATTATTTTATATTTTAAAATAATTAATAAATAGAAGAAGTATAAGCATCTAATAAAAATTTTACAGACATTTCGGCTGAACATACAACATCTGAAATATTTGTTTTGATATTTGGTGTAATTTTTATTATTTTAATATATGATATATAATGTGAACATATTTTGTCATTTATAATTTATAATAAATTATTTAATCTGTTTTTTCTCCATTTTTATATATAAATATTAACAAAGAATTAAATATTAAGATGTCTGTTCTTCAAAAATAATTTTGATCAACTAAAACGCTACAAACATCTTATGAAAAAATCCAATAAACATTTAGGCTGATCCTACAACATTTAAATATTTATATTGATATTTGGTATAATTTATTCTCTTAATATATGATCTATAGTTTTGAACTTTTTTTGTCATTCATAATTTATGATAAATTGTTTGATCTGCATCTCTTCTGCTTGATCCGCTTGATCTGCACTTGTCTTGCTTTATCTGCACTTGTCCTGCTTGATCTGCATGAACCGCTTGATCTGCAACGCTTGATCTGCTTTTACCATTCGAAGCCTATATTTGAATGTGTATTTCTTTTAGAATCAAATAGGCAATTAGACAATGTTTGAATGTATAGCCTACATTTGAATGCGTATTTCTTTATTAAACAAATGGCAAAAATAACAAATCTAATGTAAAATATATTTGGTGAATGTGAAAGCAAAATCTATAATACTATTGGCATGATTAGTTTCGGTTTTTTAGTTGGGATTTTTAATTAATGATTTAACATAAAAATATTTTATATTTTCGGCTAAGAGACGTTTTTTATCTCTTATTTAAGAGACGGTTTTTGGTATTTCAAAAAAAAATGTTCCAAAAAAGCCTACATTTTGAATGCGTATTTATTTATTAAACAAATGGCAAAATAACAAATCTAACGTAAAATATATTTGGTGAATGTGAAAGAAAAATCTCTAATACTAATGGCATGATTAATTTCGATCTCTTAGTTATGGTTCTTAACTAATGATTTGATAAATTTTTTTCGGCTAAGAAATAATTCTTATATCTTTTATTTAAGTGATGGTTTTTAGTTTTACTTAATTAAAATCTTAAAAAAATTAAGAATCGTCTCTTAACTGAAGTTAAGAGCACCTCCATTGAGAATACAAGAGGGGTTCATGAGAGATGCTCTCACACTTCCAAAAAAAAAACATTATAATAATGTTTCCTCCATAAACTTGTCTCACCTAGGTTCACCGTGATGAACCTGTATCATCACTATTTCACGGGCTCCACGATATGTGGCGGCTCGCGATTAGTTTTTTTTTTTTTCAAGTCAAACGAAAATTTTGTGTACAAAAAATAAAAAAAATAAAAGTTGTGAACCTCTATTTCAAGTTCACTGATGGGGATGCTCTGAAAAACTCAATTAAGAGATTGGGGCTAGTGATGATCTAAAGCAAATTATGTATCAGAGCAATCTGAGAGTCACAACAAAGCTCATTTAGTTTAAGTATTATGTTGTAACGCCAGCTCACTGAGAGACTAAATTCCATTGGCATAAATAAACAAATAGTATGTTCTTTCACTAAAATAGCTCGGAATGATTGTATGTCTAAGCTATATGTGTCAGTATTTCATTGCACTTGCGACATATTTGGAATTGCGACATATGCTATTCCAGAATGTAATTCAATGTGAATATTGGATAAAGCCGCTTGACCATCATTTATTTGTCTGACTTGTTATATCGGCTATTTTGAGTTCCAGACGTATCAAACATAGTAATTCATGATGAGTTGTTTAAAAAACGTTTATTTGAAAGAGTTATGAACTCAGTAATAACAAGTAAAACTATGAAAACCCTATTTCTTATACCGATTTTTGTGTGATCGTGAATTTCCTCTATATTAAGTCTTCTCTTTTTATAGTCGATTTCTTTTTTTTTTTCCACTAAGTTGGTGTATTTCTTTTGATCGGCTCTTTGTTAACTAGACCGAATTCAATTTGTTTGATGGGTTTTATTTGAGGGATGTTATCCATCTACAATAATAATCTCCTCAGTTCATCGTGAGATAGGAAGTGGAACTTGTCACTTATCTTTCAAATGCTCTGGGTTTTCATCTTGGTGCTTCCAAAGGCTTTTATCTAGTTTGATGTAAACCATTCGTCAAAATCCCAATTATTGCTGATCATAACAATTTTCAAACCATTAAACCGGACTTTGGTTTTCTCTGAGAATCATTGTCCCTAGAAACATAAATATTATGACGCCAATTTGGTTGTAGCTCTAATGACAATGTCTCTTCATTTATCACGATGTATCTCTTATAATTACATGCATATTTTTTTTATTAATACAAACTATTTCTTAGTTCTTCACTTCTTCTTTGGATCGCATATATATTCTCTCGAACTCTACTTTTTCCTTTGCAGTCTTTTCATTTATTTCTGACATGTTCCAGCAATCCATCGACTTCCCAATCTACTCGTTGTTCTTTGAGAGTTCCTCGATAAAATATCGTTAGTCAATAGATGCTCGAGAAAAGGAAAGGAAAAAGTTACATCTCCAAACCCATACCTAGATATATCTAGCAGTCCAAGTCCAGTTAATAACCCGATGAAAGATTACCATGGAAATTTTTTCTGACATCGCCAAGTTGGAGCTTGTTCATCTTCAGCAAGTCCATTTCGCCGAGAACACATTTGGAGCATGCGGAGAAGGTCATTATATGATTGACGAAGTTGAGAATCATGACATCAATGCTGACAAGGAAGTCGATCATTAAACTGAGGTAGTTGCAGCGTGTCTCAGCCAATGATCCCTTCGGCCTCATGCTTTCTTTCCCACCAGCAGACTTTCCTGTACTCAAAGTGAATTGTCTAAGTGCTCTTGCTCTCCCTCCAATTAGGTGCAGCAATGCCGGTTAATTTGGATCAAACCTACCATCATGATTTCATTAGGCTGGATGCCTATGCAGAACATATATGCATGTACGGGTCTTTGCTTGATTTTTTTAGATAAAACTCTATGTCTCGTGTCGACGAAAAGAATAAACATAGAAGCTAAGAAGTCTCGGATTTCGTCTTTCTAATAAATGAAGTGAGCCAGCAAAACCAATATGTTAGTTGGTTAGACAGATTTGATATGTCTTTTCGTTTTAATATCTTGCTTATATATAGCTTTTACCTCAAAATTCAAATTGATTGATTATATTGATTGCTTTCTTAATATGTCATATTAACCTTTTCTACAAAATGAAACAAATGCTGCTTATCTTATTAATGCTGAGTATATTCTTCTTAACCCTGAGAAAGTTACCAAGCGAGAGTATAACATAAGGTATGGAGAGAAGAAAACGAAAACCAACTTTGTGTTTTTGGATTCAGTAAAGCCTCATAGTTAGCATCATATACAATATAACTTATCCCATATTACAAGAGAAATAGATCTCTAACAACAAAAGAAACACATACTGCATGAAAACTCAAACCAAAGGAGAACTACTTTTATTCAGATGAGGTGGTGTGAAAAAGTAATTTATTTACGTCATTTTCATTTCCAAAGTTATATATCTCACTTATAATTATTTATTTTAATTAAAATGACTATAAGAAAAATATGAAAAAAGAATTAGTACGAGATATAGTATCCAAATTATTTGTTTAAGAATTACATTTTATAAAGTATTTATGATTTCTCAAATCAAAGTTCTAAAATTATCCCAAGTATCTAATTATGTAGTTAATTGTTTGTGCAAATTATTTTGAATCTAGAAACCGTCTTGTTTCTTGTGGATTTTTACAGTTTCAAGTTATCCATACCCACCAACCCATAAGTTATTGTTCCGCATCCCGAAATGCCCATAATGCTCTATTGATCTGTTAAGACAAGCAAAGTCCAACCTTCCTGTTGACCAGAGAAACTAGTTTGAACAAACGATTTCATTTTATATTTTCCCAGCTTCGAAAACACGCTTCCCTGACCAATCCCCAGATTCTCGGAGAAGAGAGCTAACAAAGCCGAAGCAAATAATGAGCGGAGCCTTGTTCAGAAACGTCGCCGCCCATCTCATACGGCGGAACGCGGCGGCTTCAGATCCCTTTGGCAAAACCGGAACAAGATTGCAATCGAGTCCTTATTTCCGCTCGAATCAGCTTTTTGGAAGAGCAAAAGAAACAAGAAGCTTCTGTTCTTCATCGTCTTCTTCCTCTTCCGTTGGTTTCGTGGGATGGTATCTTGGTATGGTAAAATCACGCCCTGTTCTCACCAAAGGAACCACTTCTTCCCTTATTTACATCGCCGCCGATTTGTCTTCTCAGGTTCCTTCCCTTTTCCTAAATTAGGGTTTCGAAAATTGCATATTATTAACTTGTTGAAATGGTTATCTCATTGCCTGTTTCAACAGACGATTACGATGAAGAGAACTTCTTCAGAGTCTTATGACCTGGTGAGAACAGCAAGGATGGGAGCGTACGGTCTATTCATCTTGGGTCCAGTACAGCACCAATGGTTCGGTTTCATGTCAAGACTCTTCCCTAAACAAGATTTCATCACAACTTTGAAGAAAATGGCCATGGGACAGACTGTCTACGGGCCTATAATTATGACTATTTTCTTATCATTCAACGGTTTGTTACAGGGTAAGCTTTTTCAAATCAGTGCTTTGATTACAACGCAAAACCATCTTCTTTATATTCTACTTTTTGTTTTTTTTTTTGGCTTAGGTGAAGGCGGTTCTGATATAGTTGCCAGATTGAAAAGGGACCTTCTCCCCGTGATGTTGAACTGTGTCATGTATTGGCCTGTTTGTGATTTTATAACATTCAAGTTCTTCCCTGTTCATTTACAGGTAAGCCATCATTTGACTCCTCGCACTTCTTCTCTTTCAACTTGTGGTTCACCATGAAGCTAGAACATATAGGCTTACTTATTTCTGGACTGACTCAGTCTGCTGTCTTGTTTTGATTTACCTTGCAGCCTCTGGTAAGCAACTCGTTTTCGTATGTGTGGTCCATCTATATGACTTATATGGGAAGTAAACCAGCGGCAAATTCAAGCTGAAACACTCAAATATCTTCTTAACATTATGTCCACACACTGCCTGTGATTGAAAGAAGTGAATAAACTACACAGACACCAGCCTATTTTTGTAATTGTACTATTTATTTTTGTTCCGCTCAGTACGGGGCAAACATTCTTAGTTTCAAATCAACTTGGCATTCTACAAAGGATGTAAATAAGAATTGTTGTATGAGCTTAGATCATATATATACATGGAACCAGATGTCATATAGGACAAAACATTGATATACGTTTACAGTAGGAATACTTGGATGAGAGACGCTCAGAGATGATATACGTTTCTTATGCCGTTGACTCAATGTTTAAGGAAGCCATTAGAGTTGCTATGTATATGATTAAGAATTGGTGTAGACCAAACCACAACACATAAAACTCCATTGTTGATGAGTACTGCAAACTAAACACCAAAGATATGACAAAGCTGTTTGCCTCTAGAAACATGACTGTTGGCAGTGTTTGCATCTGTCCCAATAAGCATATGTGCTTATCTCGATAGGCTATATATAATATCTTCGCCTGGACCTTGATCATCGTTTCACTTGCAGATGAAAGAAACTGTATTACCGTTGGTACTATAACATAAACTTTTGAAAGTAGAAATAACTGAGAACAAATGGTTTTGATCACATATTTAAAATCACTAGGCATGGGCATTCGGGGTCCCATTCGGATTTCGGTTTTATCCAATCGGGTCTCGATTCTTCGGGTTTATCAAAATCAGCCACATTCGGATTATTTGAAAGTTCGGTTCGGGATCGGTTCAGGGTTAGTAAATCTTAAAAAAAACAGTGCAACCTATTTTACTTTCGGATTCGGGTCCCAATCGGTTCTTTGGTTTAAAAATACTTGATATGTACCTACTTTGTAATCAAAACATAAGTAAAATCGGTTCTAGGGATTTAAAGTACCTATGTGTAACTATTTTGTAACCAAATAAGTAAAATTGATTCAAAAATAAGAAAGGAACATCAAACTTGATCATTCAAAATCAAATGAAAAATAAACACAATGATTAATAGAAAGAAAACCAAATAAATGAAAGTATAATACGAAAACCAAGTTCTTAAAAAAATGAGAAACATTATTCAATAATAACAAAACCTTAATCAAAAAATTTCAAGTTTCAACCGCCACCTTCAACCTCCATGTAATAGATAATTATTTTAGATGTTTAGTAAGATCTTAAAATATTTTGGATATATATTAGGAATTAAGATGTTTCGAATTGTATCGGATATTCATTTAATTTCGGTTTCTGTTCGGATTATACCCCTAACTCGAAATACCATGAAACAAGATCCATTCGGTATTTAAATCGGGTTTAGATCGATTTTGATTCATTTTTATCGGATCAGGTTCTGTTCGGGTTTTCGAATTCGGTTTATTTGTCCAGCCCTAAAAATCACCATTTACTCCGCTTGATTAACATTTATTGAATTTCTGTCATTACAAATAAAAATGATTTGCTATGTTTCTGAAAAAGTCTTTAATCAACCAGCACAGTTATCAGATTTAACCATATAGATTTGATTTCAGTTTGTAAGAATCTGAACTTGCTTCTCATTTTGTCATGCACCTCCTCACTGTTTTTTTCTCCCTTTTTTGACCTATAGATTATGGCACATTAAACATGTTGGAATATAAAGAGCCCCAACAACATTCAATCAAAATACGGTTAAGGTAAACCGACGGTAAATGAGCCGGAGGTGGGTGGAGAGTGTTTTTTTTCTTTTCCAATTATCAAAAATCCCTGAAATCTCGGAAACTAACGCAGCCTAGGGGTGGGCGTTCGGGTACCCGTTCGGGTTCGGGTCGGGTATTTCGGGTTTTCGGGTATTTCGGTATTGGGGTATAGAACCCGTTCGGGTATTTTTACATATCGGGTCGGGTTCGGATATTTTTAATTCGGGTTCGGTTATTTCGGGTCGGGTTCGGATATTTAGATTTTGAAAGAAAATTTCAAATTCTTTATTACTTAAGTTTCATGTATTTAAAATTTAACTATTAACTTAATTGTTTTTAAAATGTTTAATAAGTTAGACGATTAATAATTTTGAAAATAAATTATTGAAAATAAAATTCATTATTTTGGTTGTTATTTTTGAATTTTGGATGCAAATTTTGTTTAAAATAGAAAATAAGAAGCTTAATATGCATTTTAAATGAGTGACAAATTCTTATTTTTTTTACAATTATATGTATATTATCTGATCTTAAACTATATATAACATTTATATAAATATTTTTAATAAAATGAGATAAATAAACTAGGAATAAATAGGTATATATACATATGTTCGGTTATCTTCGGATACCCGTTCGGGTTCGGGTAATACCCGTTCGGGTTCGGATATCCAAACTCTCCTAACTCAATACCCGTTCGGGTATTTTGCTACTTCGGTTCGGATTTCGGTTCTGATATTTCGGGTCGGGTTCGGGTACGAGTTCGGGTATCGGATAAAGTGCCCACCCCTAACGCAGCCGGAGCAAAAATGAGCCGGGCATTGTTCAGAAAAGCCACCAACGACGTCGCCCGGCTCATACGGCGGAACACAGTGGCAGAAGATCCTTCTGGTAAAACCAGGCTTGCTAGTTTGAACCTTAGGCGACTGCAGTCGAGGCCTCAGTTTCTAGGGAGAGGAAAGCAAACCGGGCTCTCACCTCCTCCTCCTTCTTCCTCGTCTGTTGGTTTCGTAGGATGGTATCTTGGTATGTTGAAGTCACGCCCAGTTTTCACCAAAAGCGTCACATCTTCCCTTATTTACATCGCCGCCGATTTGTCTTCTCAGGTACCTACATTTTAAGCAGAAAACATTGTATCATGTGTGTGGTCTCCATGGTGTTTAGGTATAATGTTTTGATTCTTTTTTATTGGAGTAATAAGTGTCCGAAACACAAAAGATTTGTTAGTTAAGGAATTTCTTGTAATTGTTATTTAGTTTTACATGTTTAATGTGAATTGTGGTGTTACATTTCCTTTTACTGCCTTGCACTCTATGAGAACTTTGATCATAGGAGGACTCACTTGGTCTTTGATCATTTTATCAGACGATTGGGAAAAAATCATCCGACTCTTATGACTTAGTGCGGACAGCAAGGATGGGTGGATATGGTCTATGTGTCTTGGGTCCAACACTTCACTGTTGGTTCAATTTCATGTCAAAACTCTTACCCAAACAGGATTTCATTACATCGCTTAAGAAAATGGCTATGGGAAATATAATCTACGGGCCTATTATGATGGTCACTTTCTTCTCTTTGAACGCATTACTACAGGGTAAGCTTTTTTCTATCTATGTTACTATGTATTCAGATTGATTTGTTAATTTCCATTAGCTTAAGAGAATCCAACAGTCTCTTGTCAGATTGCAACACACTAAACCATGTCTCTAAGCTATTTTACTTTCTGTTTGTTCAGGTGAAGGCAGATCAGATATAGTTGCCAGATTGAAAAGAGACTTTCTACCTGCGATGCGAAACTGTGTCATGTATTGGCCTATATGTGATTTTATAACGTTCAAGTTCTTCCCCGTTCATTTACAGGTAAAGATACTCCCACTTCTTGTGCAAGACAAACCTCAGACTCTACCTTTGCTGCTTATATTAGGACAAAGATTGGTTTCTCACTAAATTTGCTCTTGTTTTTCTTTATCTTGCAGCCTCTTGTAAGCAACGCGTTTTCCTATTTGTGGACGATCTACATGACTTACATGGGAAACCGTAAAAAACCAGATGCCATTTCAAGCTGAAACACTCGAAGATCTTCTACAAAAGACATGTTTTTCACGAAGCCCTGAGTTTTGGTTAAAAGTTTCTTTTGCTTTAATGGAAAATTTGTTACATTGAGAGACAGCAAAGGAGAAAGAAATACAGAAAAAGGAAGTAAAGATATCTTCTAAACAATTGGTGATTTAAACTATATCTATTACTATATAAACTATTCAGAACTTGTACAACCTGAAGAAGCCTCTATGTTTCCCCCTTCAAAGCTTCTTCAACAACACTCTACTGGCAATTCCCACCCAAATTCCAGGAAAAGAATCGATCAATCAAATATCATTAACAAGTTTCAAATCTCGAAAATCGCTAAAATATCGGCTCTTTCTTTTCTACAACTTTACTCCTCTGAAGCACGAGAACAGACTCTCTCCAGTTGTATAGGCCAATCCTCTCCAAGAACCCTTGGATTCAACTCCATTGCAACACGTAAATCCGACATCGAAACTCTTTTTTCTTGTACCAAACTCAAACAAGGCTTCACCAGCCTTGTAATAAACGCATTCAACCCACTATTCAAAACGTTAGCAGAGTCCATCGACAACGTTATACCTTCCATCTCCAGTTTCTTCTCTAACCTAGTCTTCAACGTCACTGCATCAGGAAGCTCGCCACTGTTCTGACAAGTCTCCTCACCACCCTTTCTGCAAACAAACCTTCTAGCTCCGGTTAAGGACACACCGAGTGGCGCGGTCAACGGGCTTCTTCTGCACTGTACACTTTGCTCAACCTCTTCTCCTTCTTCCGTTGGAAGTCGTTGTAACTTCGACATTGACTCATCGTTCGTTGTAGTGATGCTTTGAGGCTTCCCAAGTGGACCCAGCGGACTCGGCCTGTCCCTAAACTTCCTCGACCTGCATTTTCGAGGCGAGGAAGGAGGGAACCCAGAGTCACCATAAAGAGATTTCTTGGTAAATCTTGGTTGTGCTGGCGGTGGTGGTGGTGATTTAGCAACGGTTGCGTTCTTGAGAATCGAACGTAGTAAACGGTTGTGAAGAGAGATGTGTTCTCTACCGATGGTCTTGATACAAAGCTGATGGAACTCAGACTTGCTTATCCTCGAGGCGAGGAACTTACCAAGCTGGTCAAAGTAAGTGTTTGCTTTCGAGTGTCCGATTTTCTGGTAAATCAGAGATTTGACCTCAAGGGTATTGAATCTGGAAGAAGATTGATCTGATTCTGACCCCATCTGAACACCTGAAACAAACAGTTTAGATTTTTACTCAATTGAAATTCAAAAGTATAGATTCTTATCTAATTAATCAAGAATCGGATTCTGCTAGCCTAATCGATTGAAATTGAGAGGATCCGAGAGTTGAAAGCGTGAAAGCTTTCGTTTCTCGAAGAAAGATTTCAGAATCAATTAAAATTGAGAAGAGAGACAAGAAAGAGAAAGGAGGATGATGATCGGAGATTGATGGAGATTAGGGTTAAGTACGAACCAGTAGAAGCGATTGGATTCTTGCCGAAGTACTTCTTCTCTTTGTGCCCTAAAGGGATTTTTGTTTTTCTTTGTTGTTTTATCGAGTTCGGTTCTTTTTTTTTTTCCTAGCTAAATGATTTTATGGACTAAACAGTTAACAAAATTATTACAAATTACAGAAACAAGTTATTATTATTTTTTCGTAGTCAACAAAACAAGTTATTATTCAAAGTAGGGTTAATTTGCCAAAATATTAATTTTGGAAATATAATTAAGAATATGATATTAGTTTTGACCTTTGCTGTTTCTAAGCTCTTTGATTGGGCAGAGGATTAACATAAACATAATGCTCATCATCACGAGATTTTTATTACATAAACATAATGCTCATCATCACAACATTTAGAAAAATATTTATAAAATCCTAATGTTTTCCAAATATTTTTTGTTCGACGTTCTCATACGAGATTTTTATTAGACCATTTAAATTTATAATTTGTAAAATTAAGAAAAATATGTAATTAATTTATTTTATTAAATAATATCATAAAATTATGTCTAAATCCAAAAATTAAATATGTTATTTCTAATAATTTTACAAAGAATTTTTTTTTGTAAATATATTTACATATTTAAAATATAATTTAAACTTAAAAAATAAAAATATATTATATTATAAATGTGAAATATTTTTCAAAAGCTAATAATGTTTAGTTGTAATATTTTTAAAATATGAGATTTATTTTTGGATATAACTATCCTTTCTTAATTTTATGTATTAATATATGTATATATATTAGAGATATATTCAATAATATAAATATCAATATTTATATTATTTACAATAAATATAATATATATTATGTTAGTTTTGATAGTGGTTACCAAACGTTTTATTAAATATTAATGAGAGCATACAATTTTTACATCATAGTACTTTTTTATACTATAGAGCTACTACTTTATCATCACTTTTACTAGTCAATATCTAAGTTACAGATAATAGAAAGGGTGAACATATATGGACACAATAAAATCTTCACTTGTTAATGTAAATTATGCAAATACAACAACATCACTCAATCAATTACAAGTTTACAACCTACATAAGTTATGTAGTCAATAAATGGATGGCTAAAAATTAGGGGAATTGAGTTCTATAAGCAAGGACGAAACGAGAATTCTTTTTAACTGGGTGTAAAATTACATAGAAAAATAGTATAGGAGGAAATTGAAGCCTGGTTGCTTAGAAATTATGGGGTGAATCTTAGCAAAATTAACTAGCTTCTTCTCACATGTCCATGTAAAATGTTTTATATCTAAAATATACTGGGTGCACTTGCAGTGCACCCATAGTGCTTCACGTGGCTTCGTCACTGCCAATAGACACACAAAAGTCTAATTGGCGAAATAACCAATTACCCTAATAGAACTACACACGCCGTTAGTTTTCTATATTAATACCGTTTTATTCTTTGCCTCAACCAGTTAAACCGATAGAAATTTTTTTAAAGATAATTATTAGGCATAAACTGTAGATCGTGGCGTATCATATTCCACACCTATCTTTTCACTTTTCTTGATAACTTCCTCGAATTTTCACATCTCCTTCGTGCTTATCAACTTAGATGCTGAAATCGGCTCCCGGTCGACGGCGGTTACTCTGCAGAGGCGCTGTTCAACAATCCGTATCAATTCCACTTCTCAAACTCAGTTCTTCTCGGATCTCTTCACCCACGATAAGTTATCGGGTTTTAACACCCTCATCTCTTCATCTGATGTTATTTTCTCTTCTATTTTGGGTTTCAATGATATTTCCCTTATTTGGAATAGATTCGGATCTAGTCTGTTCTAAGTTGATAAGTCTAACCCATCATCTATGTTGCTTGCTCCATCTAGTAAGTTGAGGTAAACGAATTGATTTAGGATTGAAGAATTGTATCAGAACTGATATATTATTCGCTTTCCATTCCATCTAACCATCTGTTCCATTCCATGTATAAAAAAAAATATATTATATATCAGATGGTACAATTCTAATTGCATGTTACTCTTTTATTTGAATAAGCTATTCGGGATTGTCACAACTAAACATTAACCTAAGTATAAAGTAATTCATATACTAGTAACCTATCTCATATCCTGACATTCCTTTCTAACTTGTAAACTAACGTGTGTCTTCATTTTCATTTTGTTCTTCAGATTTGTCATGGATGAGCTGAATGATATAATAGTATTTCTATACTATTTTATGAAATGGAACAGGCTGTTTTTCCTTCAAATTTGGCTTTTCTCTTATTTACCATGTTTATTAATAAATAATTCACTATTTAGTAAGTTCTATTTCATTCGATGATTGAAACTTCAATCTTGTTTGTTGTTTTTCATGTTTTATTAATATTAGTTTTGTATTGGTGTATACATGTGTTTTATATTAATTTGTATATGATTTTGTAAAGATAAATAATATATTGAACGTAAATGGAATACAGTTTATTATGACATCAAATAAAACATAATATAATGTGAGTTTTTTACACTATAGGACAGTTTTGAGTTTTTTATTTCATTCTAAGACAGTTATGACTACTGAGGTAGTTTTTCTAAACTAAGTCTACTCTCTTTCCTTCCAATCAAACTAATTCAGTTTCTTCTTTTCCTTCTTCTATTTAACGTAACTTAATAAAAGAAAGCCATTATTTTATTTCTTACCTTCTTCTTCTTCCATCATTATTTTTTTCTCCAATCTCAAAATTAATTCTATCTTTTTTTATCTCACAAAGATCTTAAAAGCCAAATACTCAGATCTATTACTGTTAGAACCCTAAATTTGCCACAATTTTCTGGGCAACTCTTCCACCAAATTCTTCCATTTTAATCAAGCTTTGCCATGAATCTCAACCATCACCAACCTCCGCACCACCAGATTCTGCACCACCACATAGTCTTTAAAGTATTTTCTGAAGTCATGGCCTCACATCTCGCCGCTGCGACTCCGTCAGAACAAACCCGAGAGCATCAATGGTTTTTTTAGTTTTTTGCTCATTTGGTCCTTTATGATTCACATAATTGCATTTTGACTCTAATTCTTTTTAATTGTTAATTTCAGCCTTCATTTTAACTACAAATTAGTTTTTTATCTTTTGTTTGCTTTCATTTTTGGTCCATACTGTCAAATAAATAATTATGTTTTGTGTTTGTTTATGTATGTCATTTACGTACACAAGTACATAATGACTACGTACATGTCTACATGTGTGTAAATTTGTACAATCGTGGTTGTGTACACATGTGTAAATATGTACAGTTGTGGTCGTGTACATTCATGGTTATGTACATGTGTACAATCGTGGTTATGTAAAAAATTATATATTATTTATGTACACATATGTTTGAAATATGCTTGTTGCACATCAAAATTGTGGTTTTATATTACAAAGGTTTTACAAAATGCACATCCCTTGTGTACACATATTCAGTTTGATTTTATCTATTTTATTATGTATTTTGTTTTTTTAGTAAACTACCATCAATTCACCTACTTGTGTACAATTTCTTCACATATATTGGTCCATTTTCGAAGTACATGTGTACATGTCACAAAGTATACACAAAATAACCAACAAACTCTTTGATTACTTATTCCAGTATTTCTTCTTAATTGCAATATGATCCTTGTTTTATTGCTTTCATTTTTACCTCTAAAATTTCAAAGCTAATAAAATGTATTGAAAAATAAATTAAATGAACTAAACCATATGTACACTTATTGTTATGTAGATTGGTATTTTTTTAGTAAGAAATCAATAGTTTACCTTATGTGCACAACTTATTCACATATATTTGTTTATTTTGAATGTACACGTGTGTATGTTAAAAAAGTGTACATAAAATAACGTGTGTACATTAGATAAGGTGTACACCGACATCAGAAATGTATCTTCACAGATCTTAAAAGATAGATCGAATAATGGAGAGAACGATTTCATCGAAAAAAATTAGAGAAAGAAATTTAAGAATCAGATTTAAATATTTCTAAAAATTTAGGGAATGAAAGAGGAAGAAGACAAAAGAGAAAAAGAGAAAAGATGGAAGAAAGATGTGTGGTGGAGATAAACTCCCGTTATTACACTCTCTTTATTTAGTTAAAAAGCTAAAGGTTAGAATTATTAAGTAACTAACTAGTTTGGAAAAGTAACGAAAAGAGAAAATTTGTTAGCATAAACTGCCTTTGTAGCAGAAACTGCTCTATTATGTAAAAAGAAACTCAAAACTGTCTTGTGGTGTAATTGTTTCATATAATGTAATGTTAAATAGGAATGATTTCCATATGATGTTATCTCTTCCACTTTTTTTTCTCTAATGGGATCAATCTTCATTTCTTTTCGCTACAATCAATCTGAATTTGGTATAAGCATTACCTCCTTCCATGTAATCATATAAACTTCAAAATTTGAACAATATATATGTACTGTGCTATACCGTTTGTTACATTTTATATTTTCATGTAAAATGGAAATGCATGTTACTTGCATTAGAAAATTTGGGTTTAGTTTATGAAAGATTGGGGTTGACATTGGATTAGAGTTTATATTTCCATGTAAGGTTCAATGATTAGAGGCTAGGGTGTAATTTATGAAAGATTGGGATTGACAGTGGATTAGGATTTATATTTCTGTGTATGGTTTAGTGATTAGTTGATAGGGTTTAGTTAGGTACGATTGGATTAACATTAGGACAAACATTACCACCTTTCATGAAGACATAACAATATCAATATTTGAGAAATATGTTACGATGATCTTTACATTGCGACTACATCTTCACATTTTCTATTCTATATGCCTCATGTAGAATCTAGTGTTTTTCTTTTTCTTTTTAATCTAGTGGTTTTGATTAAGCATGTAGTAATTACTTTCGCATTTTTTTTTAGAAAGTCAATCAATATTGCAAGAATCTTGTGCATTGAAATTTTGTTGTTTTAATTAGGCTGGTTGCCATAAAATTTGATATGATCTTATACATGACTGAGAAAAGACTAATGAGTCGCATCTCTGTCACAGACCGAGTTTTCTATTGTTTTTCAATTTCTACATCAGTTTTGCAAATCATCACGAACAATAACGGACAAACTGAAGTGAGTCAATGAAGCTTCCTGGTTAATCTGTAGATGTATGTGTTGTGTTGTGTTGTATGGGACCTTAAACCAATCTAAGGTTTATATAGCCTTAGTAAAGAAGAGTCACGTATCCATTTCTTGTCGGAGAGGTTTAGGTGAAATGAATGTTATGGTTCATTTACTCTAGTCTAGTGTTCACCGATCGTAATTAATTTATTGTTCTGATTTGAACCAACGCCACAATCACAATTAGCCTCACCGCTCACAGTCACAATCTATTATTGAATTTTGGTCTATCTCCATAAAATCCAGGTTTCCGAAACTGACCTGTGCCAAGTTTTATAATTTTAAAAAACCTAATCATCCTTTAAAAAAAAAATTCATCCCAAGTAAAAAGTAATTCAAGGTGTAAGAAGGGATCGAACTCAAACGAAAATATTTATTAGTAAATGATCATCTTTTATTGGAATATTCTTTAGTACAATATAGATAGAACAAGCTCCTTATCTATGAAGCAAGTGGTAGAGATACGAAGATGATCATGATAGTGGGATAAAGTGTTTCATGCATCTGAGAGTTTCTTCTTCTTCTGGCTCTCGAAGGAGAGGTTTGAGCGGAGGAAATCTTGTTTTGCAGGGTACTTAGTGGTACCATTAATAAAGCATTGGTACCATTTTCCAGATTCTTTTAGATTTCTATCATCGAGGTCTGTCCAGTTAACGTAACTAAGTCCGAATCTAACAGTAAAACCTTTGCAGAATTCATAATTATCTCCAAGAGCCCATGCAAAGTATCCTTTTATGTTGACACCCTTCTCCCTGGAAACAGGAACACTCATTAAAAGCCTGTGCATGATGATTACCATACATTCATGTATGCATACATCAAATTCAAAAGAGAAAAAATATAGCATCTTCCACTCACCTGATGACCTTACGGAGAAAACATAGATGACTGCAGAGATAATCGATGCGCTTGTAATCGGCAATAGCTTCGTCACGGGTTTCGTCACCGGAAGTACTAAATCCTAATTAAACCATGCATATACATGAATAACTGTAGATTATTTGAAACAAAAATTTACTTAATATGGAAAAAGAGATGAGTAGTAGTCACCGTTCTCTGTGATATAGATCAAAGGGTTACTGTATTTGGTTTTGAAGTAGTCCATAACGTAATAAATGCCTTTTGGGTGGTAATAGACGTCGCCGAACTGAGAAGAGGAAGCATACATATCCACATCAACAAGAAAAAAAAAAATATTGACAAGTAATAGGGGTGGATCATGCACATACCAGTGGACCAAGATTTTCACCACGCGAATTTTTATCTGTAAACCCAATGATAAAATATTTGGGGTCACTATGCTATAATTTAAAAATGTCAGAAACCTATATATATATATATATATATATATATATATATATATATAGAAAGGTTATAACTATAAGAGGAAATATAGTACATGTGAGCTTTACGCTTGGGTCCATCATGGCAGTGTGATTTTCCCATGTAACTGGGTTAGGTTTTGGCTGGGCGTACTGAGTGGTGTAGTAGTTGAGACCAAGAAAATCATATGAACCCGCAACGAGTTCTGCTTCTGCTTCCGTGAAATTGGGAAGCCGGCTTCCCACAATTTTTCTCATGATATCTGGGTATCTACCCTTTGTTAGCGGCTCCATGAACCTGATCGATGTAAATACACATAAGAAAATCATTTCATTTTTGTTGATTTATAAATATATATACGTTACCATCCCAAAAAGAATTCTTTCATCCTATCAGCTGCTTCTATGCTGTCTTTGTCTTTCTCATCAAATGGAAGAAACCATCTAGTTATCATCACTGGTCCGATCTGCCCTCTTTGGAACTGTTGGTCACGGCACACGCAATTTTATGATTTGAATATAGTCATATACGTTAGATTACACCTATTCACAAACCGATATATACTAACCTTATATTTTGTCCTGTAAACATCGACCGCCGCAGCATGAGCAAGAAGCTGGTTGTGTGCAACTATATAAGGTTCTGTTGAAGAATTTCCGCCGTAACATCTCTCATCAACCTTCGGAGAACATCGACCGGGTGCATCTGTTCCGATTGCATAGCCTCTCGTAGGCACTGTGTACAGCTGGTTGATCGTGATCCAGTTCTTCACCTTTCCACCAAATTCCTTAAAACATAGATCCGCATAATCTCTAAAGTCATCTCTGTGCATAGCATAGAATCAAATCATTAACATGAGATCAATTATATATGTTTTTTCTTCTACTTATATTTCTTGCTAAGAACGTGGCACAAATGGCATACATGACGGTGCGGTTCAAGAAACCTTCATACTCATCTTGCAGTGTTTGAGGAAGGTCCCAGTGATAGAGGGTAACAAAAGGTGTTATATTCTTTGCGATGAGGCCATCTATGAGTTTGTGGTAGTATTCAAGACCTCCTTTGTTCACTCCCCTACTCACCTTTCCTTCTGCTCATGTATACATATCATATATTTAATCTTTCCAACAATCACATTACAAGAATTTTTTGTATATATATATAGATCGTTTATGTGTTCATACTTGGAATGATTCTTGACCAGGCAAATGAGAATCTGTAGCCAGTAGCATTGAGTTCGTCCATGATATCTATATCTTTCTGCAGTTTACATACACACCCGGATATCATTATATATAGTGAGGAAATTATGAATTAACCTTCCATCTCGTTTATGACTTAGTGAGGAATTAACCTGCCATCTCGTATATGACTCACAGGTAGTGTCTCCATTCCCAAGATCGGATCCTCCCTTCTCTAATAGTAAACAGACACATTAGTATGAATGATAAGAGATGTGGACATTTAAATATATATGAACTTTTTTTTGATGTACCATGTAGATGATATACCTGGGTATCGGTGAGTGAAGCCATCCCAAATGTTAAGACCACGTCCTCTGCCCCCTTCCACCTAAAATAATATGAAACAACCATGCAACGTTAGATTCAATAATTTAAATGGTTTTCTACGTAAAGAGTTGGTGATTTGTAACATGCCTGGTAAGCAGCAGAAGCAACACCGAAGATAAAGTCTTTTGGGAAAGTCTTACTGCTTAACTGATCAGTGTTTCGACATGTGAATGGCTCGTTCTCTTCGCAATCAATGTCCTCAATAGCTTTGCAGCTCGCCACAGCAATTAAAAAACATATCAAGGCTAGTCCATGAAGCTTCATGGTTAATAAGTAAATGTAGGTGTTTGTGTTGGATGGGAACCTTGTGACAGTCTAGGGTTTATATAGCCTTTGTAAAGAAGAGCCACGTATACATTTTCATTTCTGTAATATCTTGATATTTTGGGAGAGGTTTGGTGGGGTGAACTCCGTGGGCTCAGTTACTTTAGCTAAATCAGTATCAGAATTGTGATTGGTATTTATTTTCTGTAAAGTTAAGTTTGTAATACAACAAGGGACTAGGTTTATCTGAATAAAATGACAAACTTGTACGTTGATTATCATATATTAGCAAATGACGATATGGCATACATAAACAGTGATTTAAAGTGTTATTTTATAGAATTAAATAAATGCTGGACCTTGTTTTTGTGTTTGTTGCAAGTGGCTCTCGATTGGTGATGGAGCATGGTACAGTGCTCCTACTGACCATCGATCGAGCACACACACACACCCAGAACAAAAACAAAAAAAATGCTGGATTTTTTAAATATATAACCCTTTGGTACTAAATATACGCTCAAATTTATTAATGGGGCTTATTAGATTAGGGATTTGATTTTTTTTTAAGGATTTCAGATTTGATGAAATTTAGTTCAATTTATTTGGATTTTAGGGAATACTTGACGTGAATTATATTCTAGTCATCAAATTTCCAGATGGTGGTACCCGAGTGTCAATATTTTAGCGAGCTAATCCGATGGATGAAGATTACGATCAAGGGAAACATTTGATAGGAGATTTGGTAGAAAAGAACATATAACTGATACGTACTCAGGAATATATCACTGTTGAGATCTACTGATAGCATCATTCCACATATATGAAGCAAATGTTGTTCCCCATTCATTAGACTGTTCTCTTTGTTCATTGTGCACCAAGAAATTGATGACCATCACTGCAGTAACGGAGGTAGAAATGACCTTTATAGGGGTCATAATTACTTTGTTATAGGTAAAAGAGATATACATAAGACTTGAACTCAAGACACAGGGGTCAAAAGAAGAAGTTTTAACCATCTCACCATGACAATAACATTGAAACTAAACCTAAATTCTAAAATTTATAGATTTCATAGGGGCACGACTGACCCCCTCACCAGAGGCGAAGCCACGTTGGTGGTTGTGGGTGATCGTGCACCCATAAAATTTTAATATTAATTATCATGTTTTACATAGAATTTGTTTCTAAATTAGCTAAGTTGACAATGTATGCACCCAGTAATTCTTCTGGTCAGGAGTTCGAGGCATCCACTTTCACAGTCATTGTACATATATATATATATATTTATCTATTTTATGCACTCATTAACTTTTATGTATGGTTTCGACCCTCCCCCTCACACCAAAGTGGCTCCGCGGTACTTGAATGGGTAACATTTTGTTCATCGTATGTTTCTTCCAGAGGAAACTCATCTAAGAGCATGTGCAATGGGCAATCCTTAGAGGGAGTTCTTAGGAAAATATTAATTTTATAATCATTGGGTCCCATGAATAGTTAAGGATTATATCCTTAAAATTCTTATTTAAGGAATGATACTTACACTATTCACGGGCTCCACTGCACACGTGGCGGTACGCGAATGGTCATTTTAAAAAAAAAAAAAATCTGAAATATCTTTATATAATCTGAAATGCCCTTTTTTTTTCCTAAGGATTCCCCTTAAGAATTGCTGTTGCACATGGTCTAACCGAAACTTATGACAGAGAAAGTTATGCAGTGCAGCACGTACAATCACTAACTCAGCTTGTGTCGTATATGAAAAAATAGGATCAGATTTGAATAACAGAAATCTTGATTTGAAATTAATAAAAATCCTTTTGACGACATTTCTCAAGCAAGCATGATGCTGCTTAGCTAATTCTTCTTTGTTTCTTGGATCACTTCCTCCTCCTATAAATTCTTTCAGATGATAATGGGTACTTCAAAATGGAGTTAAAATCTTATTGCGTATATATCCATAGTATAGCAAAAATAAAAATTTCTGATTTTTTTAATGTATAATATAAAAAATCATAAAACTTTTAGTAAAATAAATTAGCTTAAACACACATAATTTATTGAGTAATGCATTACCTTGGGGAATTTCAAATTTATTGCTACTTCTCGTTAATGCATCAATTAACACTTTTGCATCATGAGCTAAACTTTCCCAACCAGTTAAAACAAATCTGAATTGCAAATCAAAACTGAACGCAGCTAGCACCAACTGAGATAAAACTCCATTTCTCTTTCGACAGCTAACAATTTCATTTCCTAGCTAGTACCGTAACAAAATATATGTTCCATCAATATATAGCTCCAAAAGAATCCTGAAGCACAAAGCACGTACGCGAATATGGATTATTTGTTCTGGAGAAAGAATGCGATAATGGAACCAGATTTGGACAGAGATCCTTATCCTTGGTTAATCTGGTACATTTGGAAGGCTAGGAATGACAAGCTATTCAGAGGTATTGATAGGGAACCACTAGAGATTGCACGATATGCAGAAAGCGAATGCCAAGCATGGTTCAAAGCAAATGAGCAGGAAATTCCGGTGTCCACTAGGAACGGAACAGAGGAAGACCATATATTAAGTTTGGCTAATATATGCATGGTAGATGGTTCTTGGACCTCTACAAATATTTTCAGTGGTTGTGGATGGGTGCTGAATGAAAATTTCGGAAAGAGTGAATTAATGGGGCTGTGCAATTTTGATCGAGTGGAATCGGCGTTGCATTCAGAGTTGGAAGCACTGCGGTGGGCAATGGAGAATATGCTTCAACATTCGCCATGTAAGAGCTTTGGAACTGATTGCTAGGAGATGATTGAGATGCTCAAGAATCCTAAGGCATGGCCTAACTTCTCAACAGAACTGGAAAAGCTGGAGACCCTGAAGATCTGCTTCCCTGACTTTAAGATCTCTTATGTCCCTAGATTACATAATAGTGTTTCTGATTCTCTCGCTAAGACAGCTAGGTCTTATTATCGCAAGCTTGTGTGCGGTGGTTGTTTTATTCCGGTCTAGATTCCCAGACCACCTCAAGTTCTTTGAGTAATGGATCAGCCGTTTGATGTCAAAAAAAAAAAAAAAAATCCTGAAATTATAAGATGAAGTTGGCACTATAAGAAATTATTTTCCATATCTTAAAGTAAGAATATTATCTCAGTGAAAAAAAAAAAAGTAAGAATATAATCTTGTGTTTTCTCGTATTTTTTAAGGCACTACATTTTTGGGTTTAGCCAACAAACATGGGCCAATACTGTTTAACACCTTTAATATTTTACTAAAACTCCGACTTATTGTAAAATGCGATCTCTTGAATACATCTCATGCTCTGGGTAATAATGTGCAAAAAATATCCGGCATTTCTTCAATCAAAATCCATTTTGTATTTCTTAAAGATGTTTTTCCTCAGATAACACTGCACAATCCAAAAGACATCTGGATAAATACGATATACACTCTAAAAGTGTTCAGTATCTTCCTTTAAAATTTTTGTTATATATGTATTTCCAATTTTTTAGTTTGCTTTGTAATCAGCCGTTAAATTTTTGAAAATAGAAAATCTGCTAAAGATTATCATACTAGCAAATAAAAAGGGGAAAAGTCCTTAAAAGTGTATTTTACTGGCCAAATCAATCATGTTTTCAAAGTTATTTTATTGATGCAAATTTTGGATTTTCAATTGGAGAAACATTTGGTATCTAGTGTATCTTTAACTATTTAATACACCAGAACATCAATTTGGATTTGATCACACATGATGGAAAAGTGACAAGGTAAAAAAAAAAATTCATGAATCCTGCAAGTAATTAACTGTTAAATGAAATAGTTAAAGAGGCAAGAATGTACTTTAACTTTTCTTTAAAAAAATTAAAACCTAGCCAATGAGTGGGATTTTTTTATTTGTAATGGGTAAATTAAAATATATACATATGTGAAATTATTCAATATAAGATTAAACTTTGGTGTTTAACTTAATTTTGATTTTTAAATTTGATTTGTAATTAAAATATAAATTTTTATAGATTAGACAATATATTATATATTATATATTATTTAAGAAACATTACAACTTTTGAGCTATGATATGTGTCATCACGAGAATATTTCTTAAGATCTTTATAGAAATACGTTGGTCTATATAGACATATAATATATATTTTTATTAACTAACACTAAAACTAATGTTCTTAATTTTTCAATAATAAAAACTACATAAATACCTAATGTGGTTAAAATATATGATAATTAATTATTTTTAACAAGAAAGATTTGATGAAAACTTGTGTAGCCTATATTTTTTGTTTAATTGTATCTCATGAAAAGATATTAAAGAATACCATTTTTGTATATATATGTTATATTTTGAATTTTTGAAAAAACTATTAATTAATAAAACCTTTAAAATTTTACATAGAGTACTTTATGATTAATTGTTTAATTTTTTTTCATATAACAAGATACAAACAATTATACAATCACATGAGTAGGAAATCTCATTTAATAGATATTTAGATTATATATATATATATATATATATAGACATTTTAATAGCGTTGAAATTAAACGATATACCATCTAAAAATACCTAAATTGTTTTGTTTCAAAATTGCATTGATCAAGTATTGAAACCTTTATATTTAATTTTGATCTTTGCATTCAGTTTCTAAAAATAATTATGAATTACTATAAATATTAAATGTCCCACATTGAAATTATATTATCACTGATTGAATTTCTTTTATAAATTTATAAAAATGATCATAAAATTATATGAGTATGAAGCCTCATTTAATAAATAACCAAACTAAATATATATTATACATATATCTATATTTTAATATGATTTAAATTGAGTTACTTATCACATAAAATATATAAAATTGATTGTTTGATTTACTTTTTAAAGTAATTATAAATAAAGGAGTGATTATTTTGATTTATGTGCTGATACTAGTTTAATTATATTTGTAATACTTACTGATTTCTCAATTATTCAATATATATTATTATTTAATAATATTTAAAAAGTAACAAAATAATTAATAATTTGTAAATATACGCATATCCCTCGTAATACACGAATCTTAACCATAGTTACCATATTATGAGTCTAACTGCTGTTTTCACTGTGAATGTGCTGTTTTTCACAAGTGATTGTTCTTTGCTTATTTATGGTCGTTTTTAGTTGTTTAGAAGGATCAAAGTGAAAGAAATAGAACCTGTTTATCAAAAAAAAAAAAGAAATAGAACCTGTTTCTAATCACTCTATAGACTCCTTTATGTATTCTAATCAAAGAACTAATAGAAGTAGTCTCAGCGTTTCTATTACTCGCGAATATGGTCTAACTAGGTGTTTTGCCCGCACTTGCGAGCTTAATAATTTTACTAATATCTATAAATAAATATATAATCAGTTTATGTAAATTATAATAAATTATAGTTCATAGACTCAAAATATTTAATAATAAACTAAACAAATTCTTTCTATACATAAAATTTTTCGTCATCATATAAATAATTTTCATTACACAACTTATATTTGAAAATACTCATGAACTTAAAACATTTAGTAATAAATTAATATCATTTTTAGACATAACAAAAAAGTATAAAAAATTATCTTTAATAATGTTTTGGATAACACAATATAATTATCTATACATAAATTCTTTGCGAATTGATTTTTCATAATTAACTATATATTAACAAATAGAATTATTTTTCAACGTTAATAAAGACTTTATAACACAATATAAAAAGTTAGATAAAGATAATTATCAAATTCATGAGATTCATTTTTTAATTTAGAATTAATTATATGTTAACAAATATAATTTATTTTCAAGGTTGATAAAGACTTTATCACATAATATAAAAAAATTAAAATAAGGATAATTATCAAATAAATGAAATTCGTTTTTAATTTATAATTAATTATATATTAACTAATATAATTATTTTTCAAGGTTAATAAATACTTTATAACCGAATATAAAATAGTTTTAGATAAAGATAAATCTAAAATCATTGAAATTCGGTTTTTATTTCTGTTTAATTATATTAAAATTTTTAATTATTCATTAAGAATATAAATGATATTAACCGTTCTAACTTTCAACGTGAAAGATACAAATTAATCATCAAATTCACTTAAATTTTATAATTGCAAATATATTTTTAAGAGAACAATCTAATACAAAAGAATTAAGGGAAAATTTCACTTATACCACTTTGGTGGTACCACTTTTCATTTTTACCATCAACAAATGAACATTTTCAAAAATACACTTTTCATTAAAGGATAAAAGACTCTTATACCCTTAAACTTTATATATATAAAATAAATATTTAAATAAATAAAAACACAAAAAAAAATAAATTATTTTTTTGAATTATACTATTTCAAAATTCAAACCCTAAACCCAAAATTCTAAACCCTAAACCCTTAATTCTATACCCTAAACCCTAAATTTGAAATCTTAAACCCTAAATTCTAAACCCTAAATTCGAAATCTTAAACCCTAAATTCGAAATCTTATACTCTAAATTATAAACTCTAAACCCTAATCCATCAAAACCTTATTAAAATTGTTAAGTTTATTAGTTAAGGGTATAATAGTATTTTGCCTATTAAAATTTTAATGGTAAAGTTGGTTAATATAAAATTGAAAAGTGGTATCTTGAAAGTGTTATTTTTGGCAATTTCCCAAGAATTAACATATTTCTAAAAATATAATATTATTAACATAAATTATTTTTTTTATATAATAAATTATTAAAACATGAAAATAAGCAAAATAACTTAAAATCATGGAGAAGTTGACAATTAAGCAAATTTACTTCTAAAATAATAATTGAAAAATATATTTTTAAGATAACAATCTAATACAAAAGAATTAACATATTTTCTAAAAATATAATATTATTAACATAAATTCGTTTTTATTATATAA
>CAKOAT010319598.1:561553-579354 GCA_932364175.1 Eruca vesicaria subsp. sativa
TTATCATGGAGAAGTTGACAACTAAGCAAATTTACTTCTCAAATAATGTTATAGATAAGCAAACCATAGAATAATGGTATAAGAACAGATCACGTTTTAGATCATCCTCTAAATGAAACTTCAAAACCTTGAAATACACCAATATATGAGTAAACAGGCGAGGCTCGGAGTAACATCGACCGACAAAGCTAGTTTACGATGACTAAACAAGGAAGTACATTTCATCACTAAACACACATTATTATTGACAGATCGTCGTAAATTCATCGTGACTTCATGAAGAAACTATCTTCGTAACTTCTATTCACTGAGAACTCGACGCTAGTCTTTTGAACTGCTTCATCCGTTCTTCGTTACAGATCAGCTTCCTTCGCTGAAGTTGGTTGTATGATGATGTTAATATTTTGAGGTATAATCTCTAAATCTCGAGTAGCTATCAGGTTTCACACCACCAGTATGTCAAACATACTTTTCATGGTTTACAACTGTTGGCACGTCGCTTGATGGTCGATCCTCATTGATGCAATCTTGTTATGTGCATCTATTAATTCCGTTCGGAGTTGAGCCGTCACCACTACGAACATAGGAAGAGGTTGTTGGAGATAAGCTTCAACATTACTAAAATGGAAATCATTAACAAAAGTAAGTTGTCTTTAAAGGAATTAGGATAACTAACTAAAGTTATAGGTTTAGGATAAATGAAAGATTCCTAGATCATTATATTAAAGTTAAGATATCTAATACCTCTATATAAAGAGATCTAAGTGTAAGATGATCTCATAAGAAAATATAAGAAAAGAGAGAAGAAAGTTAAGAAATATTAATAAGACAAAGAAAGAGTTGTTATATAATGCTGTACACATGATTTTGGTTACATCACACAACAATCTTAAGACTTTATTTGGTAGCAGAGCTCTGAATGTTTAAACTGTCATAAGAAAGGCCACTTTGCCTCTGTGTGTCCTGAGGAAAAAAGATGACAAAGAGCTTAACAAAGCAGATACATAGGAAGCTGATGTTGCTTTGTATATGCACGAGATCGTATTTCTTAATGAGGAGAAGGTCTTACCGAATTCACTGGTACAAAGCAAACGAGAAGATGGATAGTGGTACTTGGACAATGGAACAAGTAATCATATGACTGTGATAGATCATACTTCTCTGAACTTAACGAAAGCATCAAAGGAAAGGTGAATTTTGGAGATGGTTCGTGTGTCGACACCAATGGCAAAGGGTCGATAATTTTTGAAGCAAAGACAGGGGAACATAGACTCTTGACCGACATATACTACATTCCAGACTTAAGGAGAAACATCTTAAACTTAGGGCAAGCTACTGAACGAAGATGTGATGTTATGATGAAGGAAGATTACCTAACTCTATGAGATCAAAATGGAAGGTTGATAGTAAAGGTATTAAGAGCCTCTAATCGACTTTATAAGACCACTTTTAAAGTCAAGAAACCAACTTGTCTACATGGAAGAGAAGGACTCGTGGTGGTGAATTATAGTCACCATAATGATCATGTCAAAACTGGAGGCAATAATGAAGATGACTCGGAATCGGGTGTAACACACGAAGCAACGGGTGTAACACACGAAGCAACAACGCGTTCAACCCGTCAAGTTCACAAGCGGAGCTATCTTGAAGATTAAATTCTGTTATCTGAGATTGAATGTGAGTTACTACTGCTCTCTATCAATGGTGAGCCAATGAGCTTTAAGGAAGCTAAAGACTTGAAAGAATGGAGAGATGCTTGCAAGGAAGAAATCATCTCAATCAACAAGAACAAGATATGGGTTCGAGTTGATAAACCAATTCATATAAAGGTCACTGGTCTCAGATGGGTGTTCAAGAAGGATACGGATGGAACTATCAACAATTTCAAATCACGACTTGTAGTCAAGGGATATCTACAAGAACATATGCAAGGACGTGTGCATGGTGTTGAACACATTGCAAGAAGTGAGAAAGGTGCATACATCTTGACCAAGACGTTGACAAAGATCAAGGTTCAAGAAATGAGGGAGCAAATTCGAGTTCTCAACTTAAGCAAAGATCTTATGAAACTTAAGAGGGAGAATGTTGGAGATAAGCTTCAATATCACTAAAATGGAAATCGTCAAGAAAAGGAAGTTGTCCTTAAAGGAATTAGGATAACTAACTAAAGTTATAGGTTTATGATAAAGGAAAGATTCCTAGATCATTATGCATTAGGTTAAAGTTAAGATGTCCACTACCTCTATATAAAGAGTTCTAAGTGTAAGATGATCTCATAAGAAAAGATAAGAAAAAAGATAAGAAAATTAAGAAAAATTAATAAGACAAAGAAAGAGTTCTTGTTATATATTTCTTTACACACGATCTTGATTACATTACACAACGATTTTGAGACTTTAGAGGTGATCCTGGGAATATCCTATTGTCATCTTTTTTTTTTGGAACGACCTATAAAAATATATTGATTTTCGGTTTAATCCTATAGTCTTTTAATTTTAGCCATTGTAAATTAAACTGGAGTATCACTTTCCAGATATTCTCACATGACCCGATTAGTTCAGATTAGATCAGTGATATGGTTAGTTATATAATGATGTCAAAAGAATAAAACCCATTAATATATAAGACCTTAAGAACAGTTCAATTTTCATTGGAAATTTATGAAAAAAATATATAAATAAAGTATTATTTTCATATATTATTATATTTTTCTTTTCATAGATAGATATTATATATTTTTCTTGTTATTATTTATACTGTTATCTAGTGGAAAGATATTTAAACATATGACTTTTTGGGATCCATACGAAACTTATGAAAAAATATGATTTACAACAATCTAAAATGGTTCTTGTTTCATATGACAATTGATAGGGTATGTATAGCTTTCAAGAAAAAACTTGAAAGCAAGAGGAATACAAAGAAACACTTGTTGTGTCAGGCGCAAAGCAGAGAAAGAATCGATTAACCATATTTTTGTTTAATGTTTCCCAACATGTCAGGTATTGGCGCTATCAAGATATTTTCCTATTAATTATTTTTTCACAAATATGGATCACCACTTTTAACGGCTCCGTTTAAAAATAGATGATCATCACTTTGCTTGGATATTATGATACCTTTAGAAAGGTATGAAAAATAAGACTTTTACCAATTTAGATATTGATTACAAAGACACGTTTAAATTAGTAGAAACAAAATCAACTTTGTGTACCAAAGCTCAGATAGTGCATGCATAGAGGGAACCACAACAGAGAGAGGTTGTGAACTTATTATCCATCCCAAGCTACATGTGGTTTACAGATGGTTCATAGAAAGTTAAAAGGGAGTTTTCAGAACAAGGGTGGTATAACACATTAAAAAGTTTTGATGGGCTAATGAGGGCAATGAATGTCTCGTCTTTACATTATGAGGTAGAAGCGCTAATTTGGACAATGAAATGCATGAAGAATTTGCGTTAATATCAGGTTATTTTTGCAACATATTATTCTCAATTGGTGAAGATGGTTTCGAAACTAGAAGAATGTCTCGTGTTTGTTACTTATTTAGAGGATATCAAGATGTTAAAAGAAAGTTTTTTAGCTCAGAGATCATCTATGTACCAAGAACGCATAATTCACAGACATATAGTATGCAGTGTCAGAAAACAATCGTCCTTTGTCATTCACATGGATGTAGAACTACCGAATTGATTTACATAGTTAATATGAGTATGTTTAAAGTTGATGACAAAAAAAAATATTCTTTCTGATTTTTTAAGAGTACTGATTTCTAACAATTTAGACCATATTAGAGCATCATTAGTGGATAATATCTTTCCATTTTCTATCATTATTATTTTAGTTATTTAAAGTAATTTTATTTTATTATTTTAATTTATTTTCTAAAAATATCTCTCCTCTTTTCTATTATTTTGTTCCTATTTTTCCATTTTTATTAATAAATTTGTTGAGATACTCTTATTTTTGTAACCAATGCAGTGTTCTAGGAATTCAGCTATTTTGATCGCCTACTATTTTCTTTGAGTTTTTTTCCTCCAAACTTGCTTATTTTATGTTAGCTTTTGATTCTTTTTTTCTCTAAGTTATCTTTTGATTTTGAATTTTGAGCTTGTTTTGATTCTTTTATCTGCTCCAATTTTTCAAAATGAATTTTCTTAATTTATGTAATATTATATTTGATTCTTAATATGTGATTAGACTTCTCATGATGCTACGATTATATTGACATTCATATAGAGGATAGACAATATATACCCCTATTAAAGTTAATATTTAAATTTGTAGAACATAGACATACATATTTACCGAGAAATAAAAAAAGGAGAACTGTATGGGCATAGGAGTATCGAACTGATTACGTATGGAATTACTGAGGGCATACGCAGCAAATTGCGTCCGTGCCTTCGGTTTTAAATTCCCAACTATGAATTTAAATGCGACGAAAGATCACAGTTTTGCCGATGATAAGCACCTCCAGTAATTATTAAACGATTAAAAAAGCAAATGTATTTTTTTTGTTTTCTGCTGGTGTGTTTGAAGGCTGAGTCAGGTTTCATGTGACTTACATCAATGCGGCCAATATAGGTAAGACATGTGTTGCCTGTGAGCGGTGAGGCTCGCGATGAATGTGGCCCTGAATCAATGTATTTGTTTATTTTTCTTAAGCGTAACTACTCATATATATTAAACATCTAATCAAATTTCTAGAAATACAAAAAAATTATAAAAACAACTTTTTTTATTAGCTTTAAAAACTATTTCAAAACTAAAATTTTCAATATGTTTCTCTTAAATTATATAGAACCATTCTTAATAATACTTATATTTATAGTGAAAGACAATTCTTTTTAACATGTGGAATATGCAAACATAAATTAATCTAAATAGAAATTTTCATTTTCATATTCTAGATTTCCTTTCTGTGTCAAGTTTCCACAAACTTGTAATTATCCAACATTCACCCCTTAATTACAATTTGAATTAGGGAAATCAATTTATTGAATTCCAATTAAGATCTTCATTTGCTTGAACTTAATTCTTGCTAATGGTTTGGTAAGGATGTTGGCATTCTGCTCAACACCCGACTCATGCCCCATTTCGATTTACCCATTCTCCACACACTCACGAATGAAATGATATCTTGAAAGCACATGCTTACTTCTTCAATGGAAAACAAGATTCTTCATTAGAGCAATGGCTGATTTGTTGTCGATCCTAAATGTGACCTTCTCGCCTTCTTCACTTATTATCTCACATAACAACTCTTTGATCCATATAGCTTACTTCGCTGCCTCTTTTGCTGCCATGAACTCTGCTTCGCATGATGACAATGCAATCGTCTGTTGTTTCTGCGACGTCCAAGTAACTAATGATGAACCGTAATAGAATGCATGTCCTGACGTGCTTCTCACATCATCAACATCAATGTTGTGACTACTGTCACTATAGCCAACGACGCTTCTTGACCCATCTCTCTTGAAGAACAAAACCGAAGTTTGTTGTTTCTTTCACATACCGCAAGATGTGTTTGATGGCTTGTCCATGAAAGTTTCTCGGATTGTGCATGTGTCTGCTAAGAACAACAACTGCATAACACAAGTAGTGTCTTGTGTGAAACAAATACCTCAAACAACCTATGGTTCTTCTGAACTTTTGTAGCTTTTATCTCTCGTTCATCTTCATCTTTTGAGATCTTTAAAGTCGAGTCCGTTGGAACTTGAGTCTCGTTACACGTTTTCATCTTTGTATCACACATGATTCCTTGAGCATACTTCTCTTGTTTTATTCTGATTCCATTTGCTACTTGAATCACTTATATGCCAAGGTAATACATTAGCTTACCTAGATATGACATCTCTAACTTCTTAGACATTTCTTCCTTGAATTGCTTGATCACCTTAAGCAAAGTTCATGTCAAAAATATATCATCAACATAAATGGCTATGATCAAGAAGTCTCTTCATTCCGTCTTGCGGTACACTGGTTGTTCTTTCGTGCACTTCTTAAATCTCATCTCCTTCAGAACATGATCGAGTTTCACATTCAAAGCCTTGTATAACACATAAACACGATCCTCATCTCTTTTTTTTTTTGAAATTTTTTGGTTGAGTTACATACACTAACTGCTTAGATCTCTGTTCAAGAAAACGGTCTTCACGTCCATGTGATGTATCTCCCAACCGTTTGTTGCTGCAATATTTATTAACATCCTTATAGTTTCGAGATGTGCCATGGGTGCAAATACTTCATCAAAATCTATTCCTTGTATTTGTACATAGCCTTTTGCCACAAGTTTCGCTTTGTACTTGCTCACCATACCATCCACCTTTCTCTGCAATATTTATTAAGATCCTTATAGTTTCGAGATGTGCCATGGGTGCAAATACTTCATCAAAATCTATTCCTTGTATTTGTACATAGCCATTTGCCACAAGTTTCGCTTTGTACTTGCTCACCATACCATCCACCTTTCTCTTTATCTGGTAGATCTATTTTAACCCTATCGGCTTCACTCCAGCTGCTCTATCCACAATCTCCCATGATTTTTTTTCTTGTGATTGACTCCGATTCGGCCACCATTGTTTCAACCCTATCTCGTACATGTTCAACTTCAAGATAGTTCTCTGGCTCGCCATCTACTGTGAGCAACAACATTGCACTTTCTTGATATGCAAGTAACACATAATCGTCGAGATACCTTGGTTTTGTAATGGTATGGCCATGTCTAGTCACCAACGGCTGACCTCCACCGTCTTGGCTCTCATTGTGATCCACATCTTCTTCTTCTTCTTCCTCATCTTGATTTACAGCTTCCTACTCATGATCATTACCTTCTTCTATATCACCCTCATGTGGAAGCTTAAGCATACTTGGTTCACAATTAGCTTGGTTTGTTGTATACGCCCAATCCCAAGTTTTGTTCTCATCGAAAATCACATCTCTACTCACCACCACCTTTCATGTGACTGGATCGTAGAGTTTATAGGCTTTGGAACCCGGCTCAGTTCCAAGAGTGATCACACACTTTGATCTCTCATATAACTTCTTCAGATGAGTCGCACATATATTGCGTGTGCTACACAACCGAATATCCTCAAGTGTTCGATAGTTGGTTCCTTCAATGTAAGAAATTCATATGGCGTTTGATCTTTCAATGCTTTTGTAGGAACTCTGTTGATGAGATAAGTTTAATGTCGTAAAAATTCTCCCCATAAGTAGTTCGACATCTTCATTGCCTTCAGCATACCTTTTATCATTTCCATCAAAGTTCGATTTCACCTCTGCATAACACTGTTTTGTTGAGTTGTGTAAGGGTATGATTATCCCTAGAATGGGTTTCTAAATTTTTTTTATCTGATTAAACATAAAATAAAAAGTGAACCAATTGCGGGCCGCCACGTGTCAATGGGGTCCGTGAACAGTGCAAGAAACAATTTCTTATTTGGTTACTTTTGTAACATGTTTCTTAAGTTTTTGGGGGTCCCACACTTTAAGAAACCCATTAAGGACCCCCAATAATCATGCTCTAAGGCGCGGTAAGATTCCTTTGAACTCCATTCTCTTCACATAATATATTAAACTCAACTGAGGTAAACTCTCCTCATTTATCGGTGAAAAAGGTTGTAATGGTTGACCCGGTTTACTTCTCTACATTCTCCTTAAACCTTTTGAATCGATCGAAAGCCTCACTCTTCTCCTTCATTAATACAACCCACATATACCTGGAGAAGTCATCAATCATGACAAAGACATACTTGTTTTTTACAGGTGTTGATGGTGTGATCAGTCCACACAAATCTCCATGCAATAATTCTAATGGCTTTGTCGCACGAAAGATGGTCTTAGTCGGGAAAGAGTGTATAATCTGCTTCCTTGCTAAACATGCGCCACACATGCTTTCTTCGTGGGTTACACACAACATTTTTACGACCATCTTACCTTGTTGTTCATTATTCCATAGCTTATATGTCCTAGTCTAGCATGTCACCTCTTTCATGTAAACATTATGGGTAGCTGATCTCCAATTGGGGTCTTGTAGAGATGGTTTGGAGATCTTGTAACACGTACAAGCAACCTTCTACACAAACCGTGAGCGTTAAGTGGACATCTTTCATGTTAACCTCACATCCGTTTTCTGTTGTTTGACCAAAACTCAATATTTTGTGCTTCAGGCCGGGTATGTAGTATATGACTTTGAGTGTCTTCTTCTCTTCGGTCTTGTACACAAAGGTAATCACTACCTTTCCATCGATATCAACACACGATCCATCGCCAAACTTCACTTTCCCTTTGGTGTTTTGATCCAAATTCGAAAAGAACTCCTTGTTTCCTATCATGTGATTACTCGCTCCATTATCTAAATACCAAATTGAATCGCCTTTTTTGATATCGAGATTCTTTGGAATCATCTTGTCTTCATTCAAGAACACCACCTCATATACATAGAGTGTATTAGCCTCTTGTGTCTCGTTTAGGTTAGTTTCTTGATTCTTCACTGATATCTCGGGACATACAGTTGCATAGTGGCTCAACTTGTCACATCTCCAACATATCACTTTTGTACGATCCTTCTTCGAGTTTCTGTCTTTGTGTATGACACATTATTTTGGCTGTGTGACCTACCTCGATCTCTGCCTCTATCATTTCATCCTCTTTTCTACCATGGAAACTCTCATAGCTCCAATGAGTTTGCTGGTTATTATTTAAAAACATAAGCTTCCCTTGGTCTTCTTTCTGTGTTTCTTCTTCTACACGATCCTCATAAGCCCTAAGCCTTCCATTTATGTTCTTAAAATCCATAGAGTTGAGGTCTAGGACTTGCTCAAGCGACGCTATGATATGAATGTACATGTGTCTTGGAAGACCCTTCAAGAACTTCTTAACCATCCTGGTATCTTCTATGTTCTCTCCTAGTGAGACTGCTTTGGATGATAGGCTAGATATTTTTCCGTGAAATCATCGACCGTATCATTATCATCCATCTTCAACCTATCAAACTCCGTCATCAACGTCTGAAGTCTTGCCCTCCTTACACGAACAGATCTAAGGTGTCGTGGTGTTTCAGATGTCTTTCGATGCGGTTTGATCTCTTACCTGGAGAATCAAAGTTTCGGGAACAGACTGAAACAAAAGAGTAATCGCAACATCGTTCTTCTTTTGGTCATCAAAGCTTGGTTCTATCGTGCCCCACACTTCATGAACACGAAGTAACATCTTCATCCTCACTAATCAAACTGTGTAGTTTGTCGATGTCAACATCAGACATTGGATGAATGCTGATCCAAAATCTCTCGTGCCTGGAGCTCTACTCATGTCAGCCATCTTGCTTTCGTGACTCTACTTCACGATCACTAGGATCTTAGCTTCAACGCAAGCTAAAATCGAAACTTCAACTAAGCTCTATACCAATTCAAATCTCTAGAAACAGAAAAAATTATAAGAACAATTTTTCTTACTAGCTTTAGAAATTACTTAAAACTAAAACTTTATATATTTTTCTTAGATCATATGGAACAACTTTCCATAAAACATATATTTATAATGAAAGACAATTATTTTACATGTAGGATATGAAAACACAAACTAATCTAAATAGAAAATTTTATTTTCCTATTCTAGATTTCATTTTTTGTGTTTAACGCTTAACATATTACAACATTTAATAATATACTAGATTTTTATCCGCACAACCGTGCGGGTTTTTTGCATACTAAAATATTTTATGCTATACAATAAAAATTGTCAATATATTAATATAATTTGATCTTATATATTATTTAAATTTATAATAATGTTTGTGTAGCTTTAATATTACTATTTTAAAATTTAAAATTTTTATTTAAAAAAAATTATTATGTAACAGTAATAATTATTTTATTTCTAAATTTGAAATATATGTGAAAGTTAAACTAAGTTGGACCAACATTATAAAGAAGCAAATTTTTAGAATAATTTTTAAAAAATTTTTATATAATTTTTGTTATAAATTAAAAATGAATAATCGTTTTAATTAGATTTTAATTAAAAGTTTAACTAAATAATTCAAAAATATATTTGAAAAGATCTTAAAAAGATATTGTTTCAATTTTCTATTTTTTTGTATTTCATATAAAAATTAAAAGATATAAAATATATTATAATGATGTCATAAAAAATCTAAAAAATTTCTAAAGATGGTCCAACTTAAAAAATCACACATAAACTAAGTTATGACTTCTGTTTTAATATAATAAATTAAGTTTACAAGTTTGAAATTATCTAAATACCCAATGGTATTTTCTAACTCCAAGCCCAACTAAAGAGGCTCGAACACACCATCTACTGCAAAGAATCTTGACGCATGTAGTTGTATTTTAGCATTCTTATTACGAATTATTATGTTACTACCAGTGATTTTACAAAATATAAATATTTTTTAAAATTTGCAATATAATATAACATTTAATGTTTTAATTTTGAATTTTCAAACCTAAATATGCATTTTTTATAGGGAAAATTCCATATAAATACTCCAACTAAATTTTATTAAGCTTTTTAATACCCAAATTTTTTCGCTACCCAATTTAATACCCCAACTAATTATTTTGCCCATTTTAATGCACAAAATTTTATAAATGTGCCCATTTTAATACCCAAACTTTGTTTATTTTAATTAACAATACGAATAAGTTTCCAATAAAATTTTTAAAGTTTCTATACTTTTCAAAAAAATTGATTTTATTATATGTTAGAGAAATGAAATTAAATAAATTTTTTATAATCTTAAGTTTTGTAATAAGTTTTTTAAGTTTTATATATTGAGTTTAGTTTGTTTTCTGAAATAAAAAAGTAAATTATTATTTTTTCCTTCAAAATTATTTTTTTAAACATTTAAATTTTCTCCAGAGTTTATTTACCTTCTTTCTTAATTAAATCTTAGAGTAAACTAGAAATTTTAAATATTTTTTCTTAGATTTGGAGATTTTTTAAAATTTTGTTTGAAACTTATTAGTATTGTTAATTAAAATAAACAAAGTTTGGGTATTAAAATGGGCACAATTATAAAAGTGTGTATATTAAAGTGGGCAAATTATTAGTTGAGGTATTAAATTGGGTAGTGAAAAAGTTTGGGTATTAAAAAGCTTAATAAAATTTAGTTGGGGTATTTATATGGATTTTCCCTTTTTTATATAAATTTATATGTTATATAACATATAGAACTTTAATTAATTGTTTGACATATCTCTTTGTCGGTGTATTTGAAAACCAAATAGATTCTGGTATGCCACAAAGACACAAGAAAAGTAGTTAGCTTTTAGTTGTACTCATTGTGATCCGTCCAATTAATGAGTGATCCGTCCAATTGAGGCACTTTTTGAATGTATTAATAGAGAACGATTTAAGCTTGTCTATACAGTTATTTATATAATAGCATCTGTATGTTAGGTACATTATAAAATTGTATAATGATTTATCAGTAGAACTGGCTTTTAACTAAAGAGTGATATATACTAGGGGTTGAGCCCCACGGAGTCATGGACATTGTTGTTGATCTATCTTAATGTGTCATGATGGTCTTGTGCACACCACCTGAAAGCATAAGTTTAGGTGTACAACTGCAAACTTGATGTTTTGATGACCATAACAATAATCGACTGCTGCTGATCATGTTCATAAGAACTATTTTGGCAGTTCCTCATCTCAAATGTTCCTGCCACCATCAGCAATCTGATTTTTTTTTTTTAAAACTGAAATTGGCTCGAGACATAACTTTTAAGTTTTGAGTTGACAATCATTATAGTTGGAAAACATGCACTGAGTTTTCAATAAATCCAAGCCGATACGAAAGATTCTCGATCTCCCATGGCCTTCAGAACTTTGACACCTTCGTGCCACCACGAGCCTTCCTGATTTCTCATGGAGAAATCTACGGACAAAATTTTATAGCCATATTTGATCCAAATCTGCAAGCATGAGAAGCAACATTAAACGATGTGAATTCTTAAAAATCCGTTTACATATATATTACCAACATTTAGCTGCATCTTTCTTAGTGAGTTTTGTTATCTCATTGTCCAATATGAAAAATGAAGCGCTGTCGTGGCCATTGTTAGCAGCTAGCTCAACATGGTATCTCAAAAATAGTTGTAAAATTAGAATTGTAAGGTGGATATCGGCATATCGCTATCTCTCAAGTTACGTATATGACTACTCGGAACCTGACTACACCGGTCCCGTTAAGTGATACACATTTGTTGCACCAGAGCGAAGTCTCTGAAACTCTTTCATTAAGAAGCTGACTCAAGCTTATCGAAATCAACATAAAAGACTGGAAGTCCATGAATCTGCTGCTTCTATCTAGGGCAGGCTAGGCCTGTTGATTGATGTTATCTTTTTTTCTTCTTATAAAGAAATTGATATTGAGATTTTGTAGTTGTAATATATTGACTACATGACCAACGAGCTGACGTGGCAAAAGGCGATTTTTGGGCGACTAGGGTTTTTTTGATTTTTCATCACGCTAACGATGACCGGGCCGCCCCTGGCGCCGGATTTGGAAGCTTTTCCACCGCTGGTGGGCAAGGAGAAGGGGAGTATCATGGTGAAGGAGGGTAAGAAAGCATCTTACGTTACGATGGCTCAATCGGGACCTGTTTTGTCCGAACATGTGCTATCATATGGATCGGAGGAGGGTAAGAATTTTGTGGAAGTTCCGGATGTAATAATCCAAAACACGGTACCTTTGTGGGACGATCTTGTTGAGGGAAAGTTCATGGACACTGCCCCGCATGTTGGGAAGATCCACGCAATAGTAAACAAGATTTGGCCTTTGGGAAATCAGTCAATAAGAATTGAGGTTTTTGAAGTGGACAAGACTACTGTCAAGTTCAGGATCAAAGACGCTAGTACACGTGAACGAATCTTACGTCGCGGCATGTGGAACATCGCTAACATTCCAATGGTCGTTTCAAAGTGGTCTCCGGAGGAGGAAGAGGAAGAAGAAGCAGAGATCACAATGATACCTATGTGGGTGATTCTAAAGAATGTTCCGAGAAGGATGTTTTCATGGAAGGGTCTGGGGTTTATTGCGAGTGCAGTTGGTAAACCTAAGAGATTACATCCAGATACAATTCTATGTAAAAGTTTTGAGGAGGCAAAGGTTTTTGTGGAGGTCGACATGACGAAACAGTTACCAACGACTCATCATTTTAAGTCTAAGCTTGGTGTAGCAGCAGATGTCGAATTTGAATACCCGTGGTTACCGACAAAGTGCACTTTATGCTCTAGATGGGGACATACAAGTGAAACATGTGGCGGAAAAGGAAAGAACATAAGGATTCTTAAGAGAAAAGAGGTGGTAAATGGCGTAACAAATACTGATGATGTTAAAGCTCTGTCTGCATCGCAGCAACGAGAGGAATCTAGCTCATCGGTAAATGGAGTTGCGGGGTTGGTGGAGATTCCAGAGGAGGATGAGGTATCAAAGGGTAGAGAGGAGGAGAATGTGGGAGGAGTTGAGGAGAGGGATGATGGAGAGGAGGCTAAGGAGGACGGGCAAGATGTGAGAGAGATAGTAGAAAAGAAACAAGAAAGTCAAGGAAATTTGGTTGTTGATGTTATAGCGGAGGACAACCGGTTGAATGTCCAGGATGCAGATGAGGAAAGCTGGTCAGGTGTATCACCTTCAAAGCAGGGGAGATCAACTTTAAAGAAGACTGAGGAGACTTGTAATATCAGTTCTCCATCTCGGTTTGCTATCTTGAGTGAGGACCAGGAAGACAGCGGAAAAACTTTACGTGGGGAAGATGAAGAGAGTGAAGAGGGTGAGATTGTGGGGGATCAAACGAATGAAAATTTGAAAGATCTGAAAGGAAATGAGGAACAAAACCAGGGGATTGTGGATGGCATCAATACACGGAGGACATCTACCCGACAAGCAAAAGTTTTGACAAAATCTACAGCTGAAAATAAGTCTCACAGCACTAGCAATCTGGCAAGTGCAATGGGGAAAAAACGTACCGCAAAGAAACTTTAATTATGTCGGGTTTCTTTTGGAATATCCGTGGTTTTAATAAAAAAAAGAAGCATCTCGTTGTACAGAATTGGCTCACAAAAAGATTTCATGTTTGGAGGATTGTTAGAAACAAGGGTTAAGGAGGGAAGAAGTGAGAGAATCTTATCTTCAGTTTTTCGTGGTTGGAGTATGATCTCCAACTACGAGTACAATGCACAGGGGAGAATCTGGTTGGTGTGGAGACCGGATGTTAGAGTAACGCCATTTTTCAAAAGTGGACAACTACTTACTGTTTCTATATGTACGGAGGGGGGCCAAGAATTTTTTTACTCCATTATTTATGCTCTCAATACAATGGAGGAAAGGAAGGAGTTATGGAGCGACCTGAAACTTCACCAGGATTCACCTATTGTTCGGAACAAGCCATGGTTAATCGCTGGTGATTTTAATGAGACACTTGATATGGAGGATCACTCTTCTCATGAAGTGTCGCCTATGGTAACACAAGGGATGCGAGATTTTGGAGACATTGTGCAGTACTGTTCATTAATGGATCTTGGCTCGCACGGTCCTCACTTCACCTGGAGTAATAAACGCTCAGAAGGCCTCATCTCAAAGAAAATTGATCGAGTTTTGTTTAATGATCATTGGTTAGCAGCTTATCCAAAATCGTACGCAGTTTTTGAAAGTGGGGGCTGTTCGGATCATCTTCGTTGTCGTATTCACCTTGATTCGGAGCTTTCTCGCCCAAAGCGGCCTTTCAAGTTTGTAAATGCCATAACAGAGCTGGAGGAATTTTTGCCGACTGTGAGCCAATATTGGGATACTACTGAACCAATCTATTCATCAACATCATCGCTATACAGATTTTCAAAGAAGTTAAAGGGCCTCAAACCTATCATAAGAGAGCTAGGGAGGAAAAGGATGGGGAATCTTTCAATAAAATCAAAGGCTTCTTTGGAAGAGCTCTGTATTAAACAGGATGCTACGATGAGATATCCAACAGAACAGAATATGGAGGCGGAAAGTGAAGCATACAAACGATGGGACTTTGTCTCAGGATTGGAGGAGAAATTTCTGAAGCAAAAATCGAAGATGCATTGGCTAGATGTGGGAGACAAAAACAACAAAGTCTTTCATCGTGGTGCAGTAGCTAGAGATATTGTAAACTCTATCAAAGAGATAGAGTGTGCTGATGGAGTGGTGGTGACATCACCTTCAGAGATTAAAGAGGAAGCGGAAAGACATTTCAGAGAATTTTTGCAGCACAAACCTGCAGATTACACGGGCATTGAAGTGGCAGAGTTGCAGGAACTCCTACAATACCGGTGCTCTGATTTAGACAGGGAGGTTTTGGTCCGAGATGTCACAGCTGAGGAGGTTAGGAAGGTTCTTTTTGCGATGCCAAGAGATAAATCTCCTGGTCCTGATGGCTACACCATTGAGTTCTATAAATCTGCCTGGGCGATTATAGGACCAGAGTTTGTCATTGCCGTTAAAGCTTTCTTTGAAAAGGGTTTCTTACCAAAAGGGATCAACACAACGATTCTGGCTCTCGTTCCAAAAGTTTCTGGTGCAAAAAAGATGAAAGACTATCGGCCCATATCTTGTTGCAATGTTCTCTATAAGGTTATCTCAAAGATTATAGCGAATCGCCTTAAGAAGCTTCTGCCGGATTTCATTAGTTTGAATCAGTCTGCTTTTGTTAAAGATAGGCTTCTCATCGAAAACCTACTTTTGGCAACAGAACTTGTAAAAGACTATCACAAGGACTCCGTATCTCGTAGATGTGCGATTAAAATCGATATATCAAAGGCGTTTGATTCGGTTCAATGGCATTTCCTTATAAACACTCTGAAAGCTATGGGTCTTCCAGGAAAATTCATACATTGGATCTCACTTTGTGTAACAACAGCATCGTTCTCGGTTCAAGTGAATGGCGAGCTGGCGGGTTTTTTTAAAAGTGAGAGAGGACTACGTCAGGGTTGTGCTCTATCACCTTATCTATTTGTGATCAGTATGCATGTTCTATCGAAGATGTTGGATAAATCAGCAGCTGATCGTAAGATGGGTTACCACCCAAAATGTAAAAACTTGGGTCTCACTCACTTAAGCTTTGCGGACGACATTCTTGTGTTCTCTGATGGAAGTGTGCGCTCTATAGAAAACATTCTGGAAGTTTTTAGTAACTTTGCAGCCATCTCGGGGTTACTGATGAGTATTGAGAAGTCTACAATCTTTTGTGCTGGTTTAGATGGCGAAGCTCGGCAAGGAATTAAGGAACAATATGGGCTGGAGGTTGGTGTGCTACCAGTTAGATACTTGGGACTTCCTCTACTAACAAAGAGAATGGGAAAGAACGACTACCAACCACTTATTGAAAAGATCAAGAAACGTATCAGCCTTTGGACGAACCGTTTCTTATCAATGGCAGGTCGCCTGCAGCTCATCAAGTCGGTTCTAATGAGTATCACAAACTTCTGGATGTCATCCTTTTGTCTACCGGGAGAATGTTTAAAAGAGATAGATAGCCTATGTAGCTCCTTTCTCTGGTCAGGTCCTTCTCTGAACAATAAGCGAGCGAAAGTTGCATGGGACACAATATCAACATTAAAATCTGAGGGAGGTCTTGGTCTGCGACCTTTGAAAGAAGTAAATGTTGTTTGTTGTCTTAAGTTAATTTGGCGGATTACCTCATCGAAATCTCTCTGGTCATGCTGGGTGAAGGCATATCTGCTTAAGGGAGTTTCTTTTTGGGCAGTTCAGAGTTCGACAAGCTTGGGATCATGGATGTGGAGAAAAAATTTGAAGTACAGGGATATGGCAAAACTTTTTCACCGTATGGAAGTGCGAGATGGAGTCGACACTTCTTTCTGGTTTGACGCTTGGTCAGACATGGGGCGTCTATTGGACCTCGTGGGAGATAGGGGCTGCATTGACATGGGTCTTCCCCTGGCAGCGACTGTTTCATCGGCTACATTACGTCGGCCCCGTCGCCACCGTTCGGAGCTTTATAACATGATTGAGGAGGCTTTACATAAGCAACGGTATAAGATGTCCACTGGCTCGGACATACATGTATGGAGGTACTCTATGGGGGTTTTTAAACCAACGTTTAGTACTCGAAATACTTGGTCCCTCATCCGGACACCTTCCCCGACGGTGACTTGGCATGGAAGCATTTGGTTTTCTTCTGCGACGCCGAAGTACGCTTTCATGGCGTGGCTGGCCACTCTCAACAGATTAAGCACTGGTGATAGAATGCTTGCCTGGAACGTCAACATTGACGCAGGCTGCATCTTATGTCGTCAGCATCTGGAAACAAGAAATCATATTTTCTTTGAGTGTAGTTACTCACAGGAGATATGGACGAACCTACTTCGACAGCTACTTCTCTCCCGCTTCTCTTATAAATGGACAGACATCATGGTGCTCCTCGCGGATCGATCCCAATCAACGCTGAAGCTCTTTCTCATGCGCTACAGCTTCCAAGTCATCATACATTCCATCTGGAGGGAAAGAAATAACCGTCGACATGGTTCCCAGCCGCTTCTAGCAAGTCAGCTGATCAAAATGATTGATAGACAGATTCGCAATCAATGTCTCTCGATGATATCAAAACGAATCCGACACCATGAAGGTGTTCTTCAACTTTGGCTTTCTACAAGATAATTTGTTTCATCAGGGACTATGCTCTGTTTTGCTATCTCTCACTCTGTTTCTTGTAGCTAAGGCTGTAAAAAATACTTTTTCTGAATTAATTTTACATATTATTCAAAAAAAAAAAAAAAAAAAAAAAAAAAATT
>CAKOAT010319598.1:579454-593646 GCA_932364175.1 Eruca vesicaria subsp. sativa
GCAATACACGATAATTATAAAAACAGTAGCTTCGTTTTTATTATCTTTCTTAACTTCTTGAGATCAATTTACAATATAGATCTCCTTATATAGTTAATAGGAGTCCTTATCTTTTCCTATTACACATTAGACTAGGAACCTTAGCTTTATCCTAATCCTACTTAATTTAATGGATAACTTATCTCACAAGTAATGCTAGAAGCTTATCCAACATTCTCCCTTCTAAACTTCAAGCCATCTTCACTTAAGTCTTGAACTTGAATCAGCTCCCTCATTTCTTTGAACTTGATCCTTGCTAAAGCTTTTGTTAAAATGTCTGCTTTCTGCTCTGTTCCGGGTACATGATCTATGTAAATGTCTTCTTCTTCCACTCGCTCTCTTATAAAGTGGAAACGCTTCTTGATGTGTTTGCTTTTGCGGTGAAATACAGGGTTTTTAGCCAACGATATTGCTGATTTGTTGTCTACACGTATCAGTGTCTTCTCTATCTTCTTACCTGTAATCTCACTCATCAAATCTTGTAACCACACAGCTTGTTTAGCAGCTTCCATTGCAGCTATGAATTCACAAGATGACAAAGCAACTGTGTCTTGCTTCTGTGAACACCATGTTCTCGGTGTTTCTCCGAGGAAAAACAGGTATCCGGTTATGCTTCTTCCATCATCAGGGTCAGTGTTGTGACTTGAGTCACTGTAACCCGCGAGTTTCATTGATCCTCCTTGCTTGAAAGACAAACCATACCCCAATGTTCCCTTTAAATACCTTAGCACCTGTTTCAGTGCATTGCCGTGTGAAGCTCTTGGTGTGTGCATGTATCTACTCAAGATGCCAACTGAAAACGGCATGTCTGGTCTTGAGTGCATAAGCTATCTAAGATAGCCGATTCTCCTTCGATAAAGCGTAGCATCTATCTCAGGTTCGTCGAGGCCTTTGGAAAGTTGTAGACCAAACTCCATTGATATACATACTGAGTTGCAGTCATCCATCGCAGCTTCTTCTAAAATTCTCCGTGCATAAGCTTTTTGATTAATTGATATACACTTTGAATTTTGCTTTACTTCCAACCCAAGGTAGTATGTTAACAAACCTAAATCGGACATTTCAAAATTCTTTGACATGTTTGCTTTGAACTCCGAGATCTCCTTTTCCGAGTTGCCTGTGATCAACAAATCATCAACATATATAGCTACAATGAGAAGTTTTCCCTTATCATCCTTGCGATACACAGGGATTTCTTTTGAGCACTTCTTGAATCCCAGCCGCTTTAGAGTTTGATCAAGTTTCATGTTCCAGGCACGAGGTGCTTGTTTCAATCCATACAAGGCTTTTGAGAGTTTGAAAACCTTATGTTCTTCTCCCTTCTTTTCAAATCCTTATGGCTGAGAAACGTAGACATCTTCATTCAATTCACCATGCAAGAATGCTGTCTTGACGTATAGGTGATGAATCTCCTACTTGTTTGCAGCAGCCAACCCAATTAGAAACCTTATTGTCTCTAGCCGAGCTACTGGAGTGAATACTTCGTCATAGTCGATTCCATGTTCTTGTACATACCCTTTTGCCACAAGACGTGCATTGAATTTGTTGATTGAGCCATCAGCATTCCTTTTTATTTTAAAAATCCACTTGAGACCAATGATCTTTACTCCAACAGGCTTGTCTACAAGTCTCCATGTGTTGTTTATGTTGATGGAATTGATCTCGTCTTCACATGCTTTCGTCCATCTCTTATTGTCTTTTGCCTCTTTAAAATCTTTTGGCTCATCATTGATAGATAGTAGTAGTGATTCACATTCTATCTCTGAAAGTAGAATATAATCATCAAGGTAACTTGGTTTGTTTAACTGACGAGTTGAGCGTCTTGGTTTCTGAGTTGCAGGAAGCTCTATTACTTCTTCTGTATGTGTCGGCTCTGTTTCTTGATTGTCATGCTCTGTTTCTGTAGCAAGATGCTCTTCTTGCTGTGTGCCAACTATAAACGGACCATTCCCTTCATCTAGAGTTGTTCCCTAAGTCATATGAAACATTCCAGAGTCTTTATTTGCTTCTTCTTCGTCTCCCTTCCAATTCCAACAAGCTTTTTCATCAAAGATAACATCCCGACTAACAACAATCCTTTTGGTAATAGGATTGTAGAGTCGATATGCCTTCGAGCCAGGCTCGATTCCAAGATGAACAATAGTTTTTGAACAATCATCTAGCTTCTTCAAAGGTGGGAGTCGATCTTGGCGTGTGCTACACACCCAAAAACTCTAATGTGACCCATACTAGGTTTTCTTCCTTTAAAGCTTTCGTATGGAGTACTATTCTTTAGGGATCTTGTGGGAACTCGGTTTATAATATATTTAGCATGTCGTACTGCTTCTCCCCACATGAAGTTAGGTACTTTCATTGCTTTTAACATACTACGAGTCATATCCATAAGAGTTCGGTTTCTTCTCTCTACCACTCCGTTTTGCTGCGGAGAGTATGGAGCTGTTAGATGACGATTAATACCACTCTTATTGCAGAACTCCTGAAATTCCCTCGACGTAAACTCTCCACCTCTGTCTGTACGCAGAGTTCCTATGGTCTTGTTTGCTTCCTTTTCAATGAGGCTTTTGAAATCTTTAAACTTCTCAAAAGCTTCGCTCTTGTCTTTCAACAATCTAGACCACATATACCTTGTACAATCATCGATTATAACAAAAATATAACGGTTGTGTGCGGCTGTTGCATGTGATACGGAACCACAGAGATCTGCGTGTAATAGCTCCAATGCTGAGTCTGATCTGTATGATGTTGCAGCAGGGAAGCTATGTCTTGTCTGTTTTCCCACCAAACACGAAACACACAACTGAAGTTGTCTGTAATTTCAGGTAGTCCATGAACCATCTTCTATGTAGTCATCGTTCTGATCGTTTTGAAGCTGATATGACCAAGGCGTGCATGCCATCTCCACTGTTCTTCTTTGAGCTTTGCAAGAAGGCATATAGGCGTACCAACATTGAGTGATATCTTATAGAGACAATAAGGTGATCTCATCACCTTGGCTAATAGTCTTGCGTTTGGATCCTTCAAAGTGAGGTAATCATCTCTCATCCTAACATCGCAGCCTTGTTCAGTTGCCTGTCCCAAGCTGAGAATGTTACTCCTCAAGTCTGGTATGTAATATATATCAGTGAGAAGCCTTTGTTCCCCTGTCTTAGCTTCAAATAGTATCGATCATTTTCTGTCTATCTTAACACATGATCCGTCTCCAAACCTTACTCTACCTTTTATATTTTCATTCAACTCAGAGAAGTAAGTCTTCTCACCAGTCATATGATTACTGGCGCATTTTATCTAAATACCAAACACCTTCTTCTTTCTTGTTTGAATTAAGTGTTTTTGGTATCACTTTCTCCTCATTCAAGAACACAACTTCATGCATATAAAGTGCAACATCTGCATCTTCTGTTTCCGTCTTATTGAGTTCTTGTTTTTCGTCCTTCAAATCAGGACAAACTAACTTGAAGTGTCCCTTCTTTTTGCAGTGAAAGCAAGTGATCTGTGAGTAGTCCCTCTTTCCTTTGGTCCACTCGCCAGAACTGCTCCTGCTACGTTCTCTTCCTCTTCCTCCTTGATCTCTTCCACGCCCTCGATTCCATCCTCCACCTCTGCCTATGTTGCCATGATCAGAGTAAAGGAGGCTTCCATGTTCTTCAGATTTTTGTTCACCACACAGGCTTTCCTCACCCTTCAAGCGTTCCTCAAAAGTCTTAAGTCGACCTACTATGTCTTCGTATCTTGTGTTGTTTAGGTCAAGCACTTGTTCGAGAGTTGCTGAAAGGTGAAGGTACTTGCTTGGTAAACAAGAGAGAAACTTCTTAACAAGCTTCGGTTCCTCTATTGTTTTGCCTAAAGATGCAGCTTTTGCTGCGAATTCTGATATCTTTCTGGAGAACGTGTCTATGGATTCTGTGCCCTTCATTATTAAGCGATCGAACTCGATGTTTAGAGTGACCAGACGAGCTTCTATGACACAATCAGCTTCGAGGTTCATTAACTTTAATGCTTCCCACATATCTTTAGGAGTATCTTGATCTCCAATTTGTAGGATTAAATTCTCTGGAATTCCTTGGAATAGAAGAACTGTTGCTAGGTCGTTTTTCTTTTGATCCTTTGATCCAGGATCAATGGACCATACTTCATGAACTTTTAACAGTACTTTCATTCTCATTGACCAAACATCATAATTTGTTGAGGTAAGCATCGGAGGCACGATCGCGGAGGGAACTGACCTTAACTTCATCAGCGCTTTTGTATCGGTTTCATCCATGGTTTTTCTTGATCTTAAAGAACCTGGAGCTCTGATACCAAATAAAGTCTCAGAATCGTATGAGCAATACACGATAATTATAAAAACAGTAGGTTCGTTTTTATTATCTTTCTTAACTTCTTGAGATCAACTTACAATATAGATCTCCTTATATAGTTAATAGGAGTCCTTACCTTTTCCTATTACACATTAGACTAGGAAACTTAGCTTTATCCTAATCCTATTATAAGTTTATCCTACTTAACTTAGTGGATAACTTATCTCACAAGTAATGCTAGAAGCTTATCCAACAAGAACCTCCTTGGTGTGACAGCTTATGGTTGCTAACTGAGAAACATTTTAGGATATCATTAAAAAATTTAAAAATAAAACTTTCTTTTTTTGACTACAAAAAAAAAACTTTTTATCATAGAGCAATGATTAAAATGACATTTTCCCCAAAAAATAGGTTAAAATGATCAAAATATTTTATTAAAGAGATAAAATAGCACTTATAAATATAGGATTAACTAATATAGATTTAGAGTTTAGATTTGAGGGGAAAGTGGAGTTTATGATTTTCTTTAAAAAATATATTATTTGAATTGAAATTTATAATTTTAAAAATATTTTCAAAGGGAATTTTCAGATTTCAGATAAAAAGTTGAAAAAGAATTTGAAAAATATCAAAAAGGTAGAACTGAAAATATCTTTCGAAATAATAATTAAAAATATTATTTATTTATATATATATATAGTAAAAAGTATAATAGTGTTTTACTTCTTTAATAGAAGTTCTTTTCATTATTTTTAGGGCAATTCTCTTAAATAGTCCTCTTTTAAGTTTTTATCACAAAATAGACCTTAAAAAATAAAATGATCAAAATAGCACTTTTTTGGAAATTTTAAGTTTTTTATTTTTAAAAAATTTGAAACTCTATCCCCAAAACCCTACTGCTCAACTTTAAACAAAAAAGTCTAGGATTAGTTAATCCCAAAGGGTAAAAATGTATATGTAATAAAACATTTAAATGATATTTTGATCATTTTAATTGTTAATGTCTATATTTGTGACAAAAAAAATTTTAGGTCTATTCCAATCATTTTCTCTTATTTTTATCCTTGTGTGATCTTCTGGCAAAAAACAGAAAGACCCGTTAAGATTCTTTTAGGAGATTTGCCTTCTTAGTATGGTTTGAATATTTTTCTTAAAACAACGTTGGGGGATATGATTCAACATTTAAAAACAAGCTAGGTAGATACAAACCTATATGTAAAGCAAACCACAACGGCACGAGTAAAAGCGTAGATTCAAACTCGTACAAAGGCATTTAGAGACTCCAACAATGACGATTCTCGGAGAGAGACTACTCGAGAGCACACAAAATGTTGAACATAGAAAATGCTAAGCGTCCATAAATTGCATTTCTCGTCTATACCAAACATGTCAAGAAACAGAAAAGATGAGAATCAAAGAACCGCATCCGACAATTCTCGAAAATTAACATTTTGTAGACTTCCAAAAGGATCTAAAAGCAGGACAACCTGACTTGGATAAACATGTAATATCTCTGTCTTATCACCCTGTCCGATACAATATTACCTTCATTGCTGCTCCTCATCAGGTACTTCTTGACCAATTACCCGTTGTGCAAGTCTGTAGTATAAGATCCCCATTGTTGCCATACACGCTCTGCATGATAGATTAGCTAACAAATTAGCCTATAGTTGATGATATGAAAAGCAGTTGAATAAAAAAACATAAACAAGGTGGTCTCACATGATTGCTATGAAAAGGAGTATTTTTCTAATATCCATCCTTGATGATCGATGTCTTACACGTCCTTCTGAACCATCTTCTGCCTTTGTTGCATCTTTACGAGGTGGTGCAGTCACTGGTAGAGTTGGTAATGCATTTGACCAGAACGGTAGTAAAGCCCTCAAAAACTTGTGACGTAGAGGACCTTAGAATGAAACAAAAACAACGAGAGTCTTAATCAATAAAAGCAAAATCGCATGCATTGTTTCAGACAAGAGAGGTAAGAAAGATAGATTTATTCTCTCACCTCTTCTTGAGTACTTCTTCTTATTCCCGTCTTCGTCGTCTGCATAATATAGAGTCTCCGAGTTCTGTCTGTCCACAGCGGGTACACCTTTCCGTGCAGCCGGAGCAAACTGTATAACAACATCAATTGATAGTTAAAGTAACTGCGACAAATAATAGAGGCGAATACTGGAACTACATCATATTTTTAGAAGAATGTCTTGTCTTACTCCAGGGCTTGAGGTTTTCATGTAATTCCCAGCAGAAGCAGGAACATCTATCTCAACTATCTCTGAAACCGCAGATTTGGAATATTCTCCATTTCCAGCTACTGAATAGCCACCAGGAAGATTCTGCCCTTCTTGTGTATGAGAAGATGAGGATACATTAATCAATGGATCTGAAGCAAATGCAGGTGGTGGGCTACGAGATTCAGTGGACCGAGAAACTGGATGATTCCCAAATAGATTCTTCTCAAGACCAGTCTGGCATATAGATAAACAGAAAAAATTGAACAAAAGTAATATATTTTCGATTTTAATTTCTTTCATGAAGAACAACTTGGATAACCTTTAACAGCAATAAAGCTAGAAAATAAAGCTGACCTGCAAAATCGCTTCCCTTAATTGAGCATGAAGCCGAGATCCAGCATCTTTTACCATCTTGGGAGGCCAAATCTGAAATTTGACGACCATATGAGAGCTATAATATGGGACTCTTTCAAGAATGAACATCCGTTTGAAGCAAGATACAAGATACAACCAAAATGACAGGAATGGCATTTACATCAAACCCTCCGGACCAAAAGAACCTAGATAGCTAAATCCACTATATTACATCAATGGGTGCAGTAGTACACACCAGACTATAGGAAGCAGCTCAAAGTCATCCGATTTTTAATAAAAAAAGACTCATGAGAGCATGAATAATAATATACCATCAGCTACGCTTATTTTAATTACTTCTCCAAGTTTATCTATAAAAAGGCGTAAAATGATTGTTTGACTTTAATCTACATTACAAACAAGTGTTGAGATTGACCTGAGGATGTTATACAAAATTCAACCTATAACGTTAGGTCCAAAACAAGACACCTAAATACTCCAAAAAAAAAGCACACATAGTTCTCCACATGCAAATACTCTTAAAATGTTTCATATTATAAAGAAAGAACAAAAAAATAATCCAGTGCTCTAATTCTATAGCCAAACACATAAAATCACTCCAACTCTCTCAAAACCCATTTATCGATATGAGACACCAAAAGAGTTCCACTATATACCAACAAGTAAAGAATACAATGCGACAGAAACAAGAACGTGAAACTTTTTTTATACAAAATTTAATACGAATCAATAATTCTTACAGGGGTGCTACAAGATGGGCAGATATAACCAGCAGGTGCAGTATGAGGAGGAAAACTCTTGATAAGCGAAACCAAGCAGCTTGTGTGTATAGCATCTGACAAAAATAGAGTTAGTTTGTAAGTATTCAAAAAAAAAAAAAAAAAACTGATCCACTAATGATAAGAGTGAGATAACATACGCAAGCAACCCAAGCGAGTGACTTGAAGACCTCCCCCCTCATCAAATGTTGCTTGGCATTGACAACATTTTGGCTGGTCATACTCTCCATCTATCACCCATTCTGAGTAAGTCCGAACCTAATGATTACAAAATGATATAAACATCTTTCACCATTGTCCCTCCATGTCAAAGAAGAAGAAAAAATGGAACATTGTTCATCAACTATAGATGGGTGAAAACATGGCCACAGAACGATTATAAAAAAAAGATCAGATGGCTGCTTATGCACACAAATCAGGAAAAAGACATATAATATGCCGGAGAAAAAGATCTTGATGCCACTAATGCATCTGTTAGTGACAAACAGGCGTGAAATGAACATCCATAAATGTCTAAGAAAATAAAATAAAAACTGTAGGAAAGAGCTGAGAGATATATTGACAGAATCAGACAAGGGAGCTTCTACTCTGCAAAAATATTTGATTACATTACCACATAACCACCATATATCCAGATTATCATTTAATATTGCGTGTAGATATTGATAAACAATTAAACAAAATTCATCAGTTCTCAGAAGCAAAATCTTTCTAAGAGTCAGAGACTTTCCAGCTATTTGAACAAGGACATCACATTCCAAACAACAAGATGCTTAAGAAAACAATCAGGTCAGGGTAGCAAGAAAGCATACCACACAGGTTTGATGCTCCGGGAAGCAAATGCATTCACCACAGACAGGGACTTTGTGAACAAAGCAATACAGCTTCGTAGCCTGACACAAATTTAAAAACATTAGCATTCACTTGGTGAGCTCTCCCAATAGTTAATGAATTCGCCTACAACAACAGAGATTTGAATACAAAAACTGCAAAATCTAGATTTAAAAAAAAAAAAAACACATGCAAAGAAATCCAAAATTAATTGTCCCAATTTATTTAACCATTCTAAAAGTGAGATGCAAGATCCGAAATCAGGAAGATGAAATCGTACCTTTCTGCATTTGCAGACCACCATTGCGAAAGATCAGGATGGAGCTCGGAGTGCGATCTCTACTGGATTAACGGATCGGATCACACACAGAAGAAGAGAGAAGACGTATATCAAAAATCAGATCGGGGACTAACAAGAGGAATCGATAATTGGATCGAAGGAGACAAGAGATGGAAGATGAGAACGTACCCAAGCTGAAGCGATTGATTCGATTTTCCGGAAGCGTTTTCCCTTTATTGGCTCGCCTATGATGATTATATATATTTATTTCTTTTTTAACTTAAAACATCAATTGTGTGTTTTGAGTAGTGTATTTACTTCCAACATCAAATAAATTTATGGGTTTATTTATGAAATAACTAAATTTAATAAAACAAATTAGTTTTGTAGAGAAAGAGAGGTAAAGAAACTCTATAACTTCAAAAATAGAGTTTTTTGCTCTCCAAATAAAAAATTGAAATTTTATATTTGAAGTTTCAATACTCAAAATTTTAAATTTGAAGTTCTATCTTTTTATTGTATTTTCGTCTTTCCTTTTACAAATAAAATTTATATTTCATAAATATTTTTTCTTTATCATTTTAATCGTTAAAATTTTGTATCTCTTAAATATTTTAAATTAGTTTTATTTTTATAAATTTATGTTTTAGACATAAACTAAATAAAAAAATTATAATATAATTTAATATATTTTTGTAATTTAGTATTTTAAAAAACAAAATTAGACAACAATAATGTGGTATTTTTCTTGTAGTTAGTATTTAATTATGTATTTTTATTTATAATTTTATATTTTAGTGTAGTATTTTATTAATTAATATTGTTGTATAATATATATATATATACATAAGTAGATATATATGTGCGTTTATTATTTATAAATGTTTTATGAATTTAATTAACTATGACAAATATAATGACCATATTGTAAATATAAATAATTTTGAAGTTTTACTTTTGAAGAAGAACATGTTAAAATTTCAAATATATACTTTTGAAAACTTTAAATAAAATTTTTTTTTGGAGATAATATAAGATAATATAAAGAGAGAGAGAGGAATAGGAATAGAAAAAAAAAAGAGAGGGTGTAATTTTGGTTAGTGAGTTATGATTTTTTTTCTTTGGTTAGTGAGTGCAACTTTCATAAATTTATGGTTATTTTTTTGGCCTACTATCATTAAATTAGGTATTTAGAGAAAACTAAATATTTATTTAGTTAAAGTTATAATTTGAAAGAAAATCGGTTAAGATGGATTTTACAAATTTGTAAATCTATTTGGTTAAATGTATAACCTAAGCTCCAAACACTCACTCAAGTTAGAAAACTAGTCTCCTTAATGGGTTCTCAGATTATTGGAATCGGATCTTTGGATTGGATTTGGAGTGGAGTGACAATTATGGATGTTAAAAATGATACAGTATGAGTTAAATTCATGATCCATATAGAATGAAATTATATTTTATAGCAAATTATGCAAACCAACATTATGTGAATAATGTTGTAAAAATTTTGAACCGATGATCTTTAATAGGTATTTATAAAAGAATTTGTTGTGAAGATAAAGATAAGATAGCTAAAGCAATATATTCGATATCTAAGATAAGGACTAATATAAATATGTCATTATCTATACCAATATGCCCCCTCAAATTGGACTAGTAGATGCCAAGTGAAGTAACCGAGCTCGAGGAAGAGGTCTGGTTAACGCATCAGCTAGTTAATCAGTAGAGCTGATGTGCTAGACACACAATGTTTCGAAACTATTGCCACACCACTCACAACATTAACCAAGAAAGATGCATTTCTTTAGAACGAATAAACTCAGGAAGCTTTTGAGGTTGGAACAGTTGAGGCCTGAGGGTGGTCAAGAATTAGGATCAGTACTCATGCAAAATGGACATTTATTCCGTACATTAGCAGACACTTGAAGGATAAACAAGTGTATCTCTTAGTCTATGAAAAAGTTATTAGCAGTCGTGATTGCAATACAATAAGAAGACACCAACTGCTAAAAAGTCACTGTCATTAAGATGGAACAAAGAAGTTTGAAATATCTTCTAGAGAAAAGACTAAACACACTGATTCAACTGCTGTGGTTAACCCATATTACTGAAGGTTGGACCAAACAATGTGAGATTAAAGAACTCTATATTAGAATATGGTTCGTTGAATTATACGTTTAACTTTTTAACGAAAGGCAGTGATCTATGTTGAAACTTTTATCAGGCAAATTAGAGAAAGTTGATAATTAATATCGTTCTTTAAAGAAACGTAATATAAATCTCAGCGACGGGAACTCAATAAACCAAATCATCTTCCCTAAACACATCCAGGATACAAAATCATCAAAAGTTATATAAAAAAAAAAGAAAAGCTTTGAATGTTCAAAGTTGGGGCAAGGGAGGAGCCTCGCCAAATTTGAGAATATAAGCAGCTTGGTGAATTGGTCTCAGCTGTAATATGATCTGAGCATCAAGATACGCTTCGCAGCAGAAGCACCACACTGACAAGTCACTGTCCTCGCAGTAGAATTAGTATCATCAGTTGCCGTAAAATAAAAAAAATAAAAGAAATAACAAGCAAATGTAGTAGTAAGCACTGAAGCTATAAATATACCTGTAACTGAGTGCAAGGCAGTGACCAGTCTGTTGATGATGCATAAGCATATGTCTGTTCACAAAACGGCTGCACAAAACCTCTTTACAACAAAGACATAACCAGTTCTCTACCGGGTTTTCGCACCTTAGCAAGTAAAGATCATTAAGTTAACACAATAACAATGTCAAAATCTATATACTAGCAAACAATTAAAAAAAACAATGTCAAAATTAATATACAATATACTGCCAAACAAACAATGTAAAGAAAACTGAGTTGATACAATAACAATGTCAAAATCAAATACTACCAAACAATATAAAAAAACAATGTCAAAATTCATATACAATATACTACCAACAAACAATGTAATGATGATAAAGTTTTTTTTACTTAAAAACACATTTAAATGATAATAAAGTTAATACAATAACAATGACAAAATCAATATACTACCAAACAAAACAACCACAAGAGGTAGGTTTAGTATTTGGTAAGGGATCAAAAGGGTAAAACCTTGAGCAGGGAGTATCGGGATTTGGTAAGGGAGCTAAATCGGGAGAAAGAGAATTCAAGTGATCGCAAGATGTTCGGGCTTCGACCCAACCCGAACCGGATCCGATAATCCAGTCTTGGGTTTCATCTGCGACTTCCTGAGAAAAAGAGAGTTTGATTAAGAGGAAAATCGAGAGAGATATATGGAAACGATATCGGAACATTAAGAGAGATTGAGGTTTTACCGGCTGAGCAGATGAGGAGGAGGAGGGTCCTGCGTTCGCCATCGATCGAATGAAGCAACGCCGAGAATATCTAACGCACCGTTTGGGAATGATTTCAGTCTCGGGCACCGTTTTTGGGGTTTGACTCTCTATTTCACGTATTTATACCTTCTTTTTTTTTTTTTTTTTGCGGAAGTTTGTCAATAAGATTTGATCCGAAATTTCGAAATGACAAATTTCTTTGAGTTATAAAAAAGGGGTTTTTGTAAATTTGATTCAAAACTCATGGTTAAACACAAAACTAACTTCTTCTTTTATCTCATCTTCTTTTTGTCTTATCCACCCCATATCTTCACTTTATTTACGAAAATGCCATTAAATTTTTTATTTTACTTGTTTTTCGAAAATGGCCTTTTTACTCTCTCAACCTCATCATCTTCAAGTATTTACAACATTGCCATTGCCATGAATACTCCCAACAACCTTGTACAACCCAACAACCTTGTACAACCAAGGTTTGAAGCTTTTAATGCATTTAAAATCGATACTCATACTCTCTTTCTCAATTGTTATGAACTAAAAACAACATCTCATTCACTTTGTCTCCATATTCATGCCAAAAACCCAAGCTTTTGATAGCAAATTTTTTATGGTTGATAGAACCATTTAAGCATACAATTGTTGGTGGGTTACTTTCGTTCGATGTTCTGGGTGGTTGGAGAAGACTCTGTGTGCAAAGGAAGTCATCTCACCTAGTTTAAGGTTTGAAATTGAATTTTTTTCCAGATCTCTTCGCGTAGAAGACTTACCCGTAAGTCGTCTGAATGTAGAAGACTTACGGATAAGTCTTCTGGTCAAACGGACGACTTACTTCTAAGTCGTCCAGCTTTGTTTGTTAAAAAAAAAACTCCAGACGACTTAATTATAAGTCGTCTAGATAAAACGGTCTACTTTTGCTTTTGACCGAATTGTGTCAGATATTTAATTTTTTCTGGACGACTTAAAATTAAGTCGTCCCTGGAAAAGTTAAAATTTCAATATTTTATTAAATCTAGACGACTTAATTATAAGCCATCTCAGGTTAGTTTTGCAATTCAAAAATAAAACTTAAATTTTTAACTTCTCCAGACGACTTAATTAAAAGTCGACCGCTCAGACGACTTAGATTAAAGTCGTCCAGGATAATCAAAGTCGTCCAAAATATTTTTCGAGTTTTCTGGTCAAACCTTGCTTATTCTGGACGACTTTAACATAAGTCTTCTAATCAGACGACTTCTAATTAAGTCGTCTGGAGAAGTTAAAAATTTAAGTTTTATTTTTGAATTGCAAAACTAACCTGAGACGACTTATAACTAAGTCGTCTAAATTTAATAAAATATTGAAATTTTAACTTTCCCAGGGACGACTTAATTTTAAGTCGTCCAGAAAAAGTCAAATATCTGACACAATTCGGTCAAAAGCAAAAGTAGACCGTTTTATCTAGACGACTTATAATTAAGTCGTCTGGAGTTTTTTTTTTTAACAAACAAAGCTGGACGACTTAGAAGTAAGTCGTCCCATTTAAATTTCAATTGCAAAAATGACCTCAATGGGCGACTTAGAAGTAAGTCGTCCGAACGACTTACGTCTGGACGACTTAGAACTAAGCCGTCCAAACGATGTTTAGTAAACTTTCATGAAATTCTCTATGTTTACTAATGTGTTTTATTTTGAATTTTTGCAGATGATTCGTCAGTTACATGCAGTGTATGGAGAATGGTTGTTGAAAGATTGCCGTTGGGATTTTGTGGTTGATGATCTCAAAGGAGCAAGATTGTTTTTATTGAATGAAGATTAACCACATGCTGAACTTGTTGCAATGGCACAAGAAGATTATAACCTGGACATGAGCACAGTCACTGTGGAGATTAGATACTCATTACCAGCAGAAATGATGATGGCTCCAGACACCCCTCCCATTCATGTTACAAGTGATAGACAAGTTCATAACTTGCTCGAGATACTCAAAACTCATAGAGTATGTCTTTGTGTATCA
>CAKOAT010319599.1:1124-14471 GCA_932364175.1 Eruca vesicaria subsp. sativa
TAATTTTTTAAAAATAAATTTATATTATTTTTAAAAAAATTAAAAATTACGAAATTTCCGAGGAATGATATTCCTCGGAATATTCTGAGGGAAAACATTCCTCGGAATCTCCGTCGGAATATTCTGAGGAATACCATCCCTCGAATTATTCCGAGGAATACCTTTCCTCGGAATTTACCGAGAGTTTGAAGTCCTCGGAATATTCCGACGGATGGGTTCCTGGGAATATTCCGAGTAGTTTCTTCCCTCGGAAATTTTCGTTGGAATTCCGACAAACGGTTCCATCGGAAAACTTCCTCGGAATATTGTCCGTCGGAATGTCCTCGGAATATTCCCAGGAAATTCCGACGAAAACTGCGATTCCGAGGAGAATGTTCCGAGGAACATTTTTCGGAATATCGTCGGAATCGCCTGATTCCGACGACATTCCGAGGAAATCGTCCCTAGGAATCGATGTGTTTTCTTGTAGTGAAAGTTTGGGGCAATGCACTACTAGGAGAAGTTTCTTTCGCTATTGTGATGGCTCTTCTTCATGCAGTGAACACTACTACTGCATGGGATTTGGTTCAATTATTTATGAAGCACCAACCATACACTCTTACGGATATAAAAGGGGTAGAAAATGATCACAAAACCACAAAAGTGTGGTCGAGGGTTAAGGCGGACTTGGCAAAGGTGCTAAGCACCCTGAGTTTGAAACTTACCAAACTCAGATCTACCCATTTGTATGTCCAAGCGACATGGATATCTAATTCCTATTGCGAACAACGGGATCTGTCTGGCACCAGTGGATAGGCCCCATGGGATATCTTTGGGTCAAAAAAAAATAAGATCCCAAGATTCGTAACCCGCACAAAGCGCGGAGTGAAATAGATAATTAGATTTAATGTTTTATATTATACTAAGGGATTAGTGTAGGAATGTTGAATTTGTAATCCAGTCCGGTTTTGGTTCAGTGTTTGAAATATGAAGTAAAAAGAATTAAAATTGCTTTGTGTTACCATTTAATCGTATCCAAAAATTATAGTTCTTGAATACGATAACATCAATTGATTTTGTATGGATGCATAGTTGTTCTGTATGAACCGCATGACTGTTTAAAGTGAAAATTTGATGAGAATCTTTGATCTTTCTTATGAAAGAATTAATCAAACTGGTTCACCAGATCTTTTTTGACTGAGGCTTTAATCTTAATACTCACGTTAGAGTCAGATTAGAACCGTCTTAGTCATTAGGCCACCACCAACAGAACTTATGGAAGCCATTTCCAATGGTTCTAAAAATGTATCTAAGTTTTCGGGGTTTCTGATTTTGTAGAGCTGTGAATAAAGATTTACTCAAGTGTTCCTTATATACCTAAACTTGAGAATATACTATATTTATTAGAAAGATATACTGAGATATATGCGTTAATACTCATTCTCAAATTGTAGGTCAAGGTAATATAATCATTCCTTATATATTAGTTGAGAAGCATTACAACATGTTCTGATAGCCACATGTTATTATGAGAATATTTCTCAAATTTACTAGACAAAAATGTTGATTCATATAAACATGTAATATACTTTTTATTAAACTAAGCATAAAACTATTATTAATGCATTTCATTATTTCCTTAAATAAAATTTACAGAATTATCGAATATGATTATAGTATATATATATATATATATATATATATATATATATATATATATATATATGCCAACTAATGATTTGAATAAGAAAGATTTGACAGAAATGTATATAGCCTTCTATTATTTTTGTTAAATTTATATTGTGGAAATAAATTAAACAATAACAATATGTACTAATGGCCGGCTTTTGCAAGTTACTTAAAAGACATCAAGAGTCTGAAGAGAAGTTTCAACAGCTCAGATATTATTCATATACCACGGACGCATAACAACATGGCAGATAACTTAGCACGTAGTGTGAGGTAACCTATGTCGTTTACTGTCCATATGGATACAGAGCACTCAATTTGGTTTACAGAGTCCACATGAGTCTGTAAAATGGTCGACAAACAAAAAATAACATACTAGAAACTAACTATTTAAGAGTATACATAAAAGTATATATATTAGAATAAACACATAAATAAAAATTAATGCATTTTGTTAATTTACAATCTTTTTTTGGTAAATAAATCAAAAAACCATTTTATTTACTTTATATTATATATAATTAAATGTTATTGATAGTGACATATATATAGTATATTTTAATTTATATTTATTATTGAAACTTCCTACTCATATAATTTTATTAACATTTTTCTATTATTTTCAAATAAAAATTTTGAATAAATAAAAAAAAATTAATGTGAGATTGTTCCAATACGTATTTCAAATTATAATATTAAGATCTCTATAAATTTTCACTACAAATTTTAAAATTAACATATTTATATATTTTATATAGTATATAAATTAATTTAAATGATATATATATAATATGAATATTTATTATGAGACTACATATTCATACGATAATCATTTGTATCTTACTTGAAAAAAACAAAAGTTAAACCATTGATCAAAAAATTTCAATGCAGGACTTTTACCATTTTTAGTAATTTCTAGTTGTTTTAAAAAATTCTAAATATAACATATAAGAAAGTATAAATTTTTTATTATATTCTTATTGTGATTGTTTAATTATTGTTAATAATATAAAATTAAACAAAAAGAGAAAGAATGCCAAAACTGTTATTGAATAAGTATTATCCATAATCTTTAATTATCACATATATGTTAATTATATTAGGTAATTACATATCTTTTATTTAAGGGAAAAAATAATATGCTTTTGTATACTAATAATTAATTTGATACTTAGTTTAATAAAAAAATATAAAACATAATTATATGAATCAACTGATTTTTCAAAGGATTCTAAGAATTGTTCTGGTGATGCCACGTGTCTATAAAAACATATTGTAATACTCCAGGATTAATATATAGGGGATAGAGTATTATGAAGAAACAAATATTAGACAAATGATCAAATCTATCATTCTTCGTACAAATTCAAAAGAAGGTGACTGAAATCATGTCATGTTATTTCATTAAAAGCATTTTAGGAATATATATATATATATATAAAGACAAAAAAAATTAATCTGAAAGAAACAATATATATATATATATATATATATAATGCTTCAAATATTAAAAATTATGTCCATTTAAAGAAGTGTATTTCTGGAATTGTAATGATCAAATAATATATTAGAAACCACATATATACTTGTATACATAAAAGTACATTAGAGTACCTTTTGTTGATTTACAGTTATGTTTTTGGTAAATAAATCAAAGCAATCATTTATTTGCTTTATATGGTATATAATTAAACTTTAGTGATATTGACATATATATATATATGTAGTATATTTTAATATAAATATATATCATTGACATTTTTGATTCATATGATTTTATTATCATTTGATATTTGTTTTAACAAATATTAAAACTGTTAATCAAAAAAGTTAATGTGGGATTTTCCCGATACAAATTTTAAAATTAAAATATTAAGATCTTAAACATTTTTCCCTGAAATTTTTAAATTAACATATTTATATATTTTATATAGTATATAATTTTATTTAAGTGATACTAATATATATATATATATAACATATATATAATATAAATATCTACTAATGAGACTTCGTATTCATACGATTTATGATAATTTATATCTTGCTTAGAAAAAACAAAGTTAAACCATTGATCATAAAAATTTTAGTGTGGAACTTTTATTATTTTTAGTAATCTATGGTTGTTTAAAAAAGATAAAAATATAACATATAAGAAAAAATAATTTTTTATTATATATTTAATGTGATTGTTTAATTATTTTAATAATGTAAAATCAAACAAAAAAAAACAGAGAGTACACAAAAATATGTATTATTCATAATCACTAATTGCATATATATGTTAATCATATTATGAATTTCTGTAGATTTTATTTAAGGAAATAAAAAATATTATTTGTACATTACTAATCATTTTAATAGTTAGTTTAATAAAAAATATAGTATATATTTTTATGGACAACTTCTTTTCTAAAGATTCTAAGAATCTTTCTGGTATACGTGGCTACGAAAACATGTTGTAATGCTCCAGGATTAGTATATAGAAGATATTTTACATATTGACAGCCTTGTGAACCAAGCATTATATATTGCTTTCTATATAATGCGTGTATAACATATTTGTATTACAGTAGAGCCTCTATAAATTAATAATAGATAAATTAATATATACTAAATATCTCTATAAAATAATATAATTTTATAATCTAAAATTGAGTTTTTGGTTCAATTAATATATTGATAAATTAATAATCTCTATAAATTAATAAAGAATTATAGTTTTAGTGTAGTACGTCCCAACATTATTAATTTCTAAAAGTTTTACTGTAACTGGAAAAAAAATCTAACAAAAACTAACTAACGTATAATCAAAACTAACTAACATATTTGTATAATGCATTATGGCTTGCCATCATAAACTTCAAAATATCTCTGCAGTCCACGGAGAACGTGAGTATTACGCTAAATAAATAAAAACTCACTAACGTAGAATGCTTACGTCACGTAACGTGTTGTTGGATTCTTTAGATGTAGTTGTCAAGAACGTAAGTGCTATGCTAAATGCATGAAGGCACTCACATAGAAAATATAGGTTTTCTAATGCACAGCTCTCATTCTGGTGAAGATGGAGACAGTCCAATGCTTGTCCTGCTTGCTTATGAAGACTGCTATAACAATCACATATGCTTTAGAGCGAACACCTCTCTCATCAAAACAGAGACTACCTCTTCAAGTATGAACATAACCGATATTTCTCATTTTAATAATGACATATCAGTTGAGTTATATTTTTTTTTAAAAAATTGTGTCTTCCACAAAAGGATCTGATAAGTGAGTTTTCGAGTAAGGCACAAACTGATCGAGGAAGAAGGAAGATTTGTTGATGCTATGAATATAGTTAGAGGATTGATAGATAAAGCAATCCAACAGGGAAGCTACGTTACGTTAATTGATATGTTTCCATCTTCTCATAAATATGAGAACAATTACTGAAACAAAAGTCGCTAAAATTATGTTATCAAGCTAAAACGCATTTAGCCACGCTTTTGACTATTTTCCTTTTTGATTCGAGTCGTACATGGACATAAGGAAAAAAGCTCTCGTTTTGGAGAGGATGGAGACAGTCGCATGCTTGTAAGCTCAAGACATAAACTACCTCTTCTGCATGAACATAACATCTTCCTTCTCAATTTAATCACGAAATATCAGCTTGGGTTGCCGTTGCCGTTTTTAAACAAACTCATCGAGGAAGAATCAAACGGGCATAACTTTTAAGAATGGAGTTTGCGTTAATAAACATGTCACGTAAAAAGTTTTGGCTACAAAAGTTTTGAGAATTTTAAAGTTCTTTTTAAGTAATGTAATTTTTGCATTAAATTAATAATTTTTGTGAGAAGCCTTCTCTGCGTGACACATAAGCATTTTGCTAAATACAAGCTTCTCATGAAGCCACGTCACACACCTTGCTAATAAACTGTTAAGGAAAATTTTAAAAAGTACTTCTCCTTTGATATATAGGGGATGGTTAGAAATACGTCTGTTACATGCATGAAAAAAAAGTAAAATGTAACATACAAAACATATATGATATAAAATAACGTAACAGCCTAAACATATACGATATAACTAACTATAGCACAATCTTATAACTAACCTATACTTTAATAGAGTTGATTATTAAGATATCGAAGAAGTTGTGTCATCCACTTCGCTGTCTCCTTCTTTCAATGCTATCTTTTGGTCGACCATGAGCTCGCTCGATATTGTAGTTGAGAGAAGCGATCATGTTCTCGCTGCACTTTGCATGTTGACGACATGCCTCAGCTTCCATTGTTATCTGTTCAATACACACTTCCAGTTCCTTTTTTCTTTGGTTTATTATCTCGAGTTCTTTCTCGCAGAGTTTCTGACCAACTCTTTCCTCCATGATGGATACTGCCTTCTATTGACTCATCTGGATCTTCTCAAGGATCAAATGGCGGAGTTAGTCTCCCCACTACAAGAAAACATTTTTTTAACTACGAAAATTAACGAGGAAACAAGGTTCTCGTGAATTTACGTGGGGTTAACGAGTATCTTACGAGGAAATCTCGAATCCATGTAGATTCGTCGTTAATTAACGAGAAAAATGTTTCCTCGTAAAAACAACGTTAATTAGCGAGGAACGTACGTGGCAGACTAGTTTCCTCATAAAGTACTTGCTAATAATGCGAGTACTTTACGAGGAAACAATTTAACGAGGAAATAACGAGTCCAACTACATTTTAGTTGTAAACGTGTTTGTAGTGTTCTAATTTTCCTCGTAAATTTGTGGTAACATGTCACCTAATAAATTTCAAATTTTCCTAATAAATAATACGACTACTAATGTGATTTTATTTTTCAAAATATACAAGGAATTTGAGCATTTTTCAGGGATCTGAGCACACACACTCTTAAAGAGGATGTTGTTCAAAAACTTCACGAGAACATTCCCTTCTTACTTTGTCGAGCGATGTCGACAGAATCGTATCGGTCGAGCGATGTCGAGCGATGTTCAACAACTTCACGAGAACATCGTTGTGTCGAGCAATGTCGACAGAATCGTATCGGTCGATAGAGGTAGTGATCGTGTAGCATCTCTTAAGTAAAAACTAAAAATAATATAAAACTAAGTAAGAAAATACCTAACAGTGGTTACCTCCCACTCCGCGCTTAGTTAAAGTCATTTAGCTTGACTATGGAGGTATGGTGGCTAGTGAGGTGAGTTGCAGGTATTTGTTGGGAAACAAGTATCCTCCTTGTCTTGTGATTCTCCAAACCATGAAGTTAAGAAGCTTCTTGTAGCTTCCTCTCTTCTGGTCATACTAGCTTTCAACCCTTGGACCTCATCTTGGATTCTTTGTAGCCACTTCTCAAGGCTCGCAATGCTGAACTCATGTTGTCCAATCTTGCTGTAGGCTTGTTCTAGATCAATACTCAGCTGCATGGTGTCGAGGTGTTGGATGGTTTTCACACGGGAAGAGGTATTATCGCCTGATCTTTGTGAATTTTTGTCGGTCGATTTGAAAGGATGTCTATCGGTCGATGGGCTGAATGGCACGTCGATCGATGCGGATGGGACAGGTCGGTTTGCGAGCTGTCTCTGAATGTTTTCGATCTCCTTCTGAACTCCTTCTGTTGTGAATTCCAATCCTTGAACGTCACTCTTTACTGGGAACCACATCTTGTCGAGTAATCTGTATGCTTCGTCTCCACATGCTTCAATAGCTTTATAGATATCTTCTGTTATTTCCTCAACTTCTTCTCTGGTAGAGAACTCTGGTGCTCTAATATCGGTTGATGTGCTGGGTAGGTCATCGATCGATAGCGCCTGTAGGTGACTCTCGATAGGCTTGTCTATGGTGGTATCCATAGTTCTCCATATGTTGTTCACTCGATGCATGATGTTGCTGCTGAGGTGTAAGCATTTGTCTTCCAAGGCTTTATTGTTGCGTTCGTCTGCTTTTCCCAGATCTATGTAGATGGTGTTGATAAGCTCGTCAATCTCTTGTTTGGTGTAAGGGATTGTTGGTGAAGAAATCGTGCGATCGATGCTGTTGTGGCTGTATCGATCGATATTTGTTTCTGAGATTCCAGTTCTTCGCGAAGCGCATTCACTTCTTTTTGCAGGGCGTCCCTCTCTTTGCGAACTGGTTCATTGGCAGTTTGAAGTCAATGTAATTCTCCTTGAAGTGATGCTTCTGCTCTTTCATGTTCAAACTTCAGTGATACCTTTTCCCAGTTATGTTCACCAACTCTTCCATTGATCATGTGTGTGACCTCTGCTTGTGTATAGAGCTTACAAACTGGAACTCCTTTAGCAAACTGTTCGGCGTGTTCTGGTAAACAGAAACAAGAGCGCTCCATAAGTGAGGCTCTATTCATGAATTTTCACATATCTTCTTTGGAAACATGGATGATATCTCCATCTACTCCTCTTGCGAACCCATACTCATCTCTGTAGATTCTGCCATATTCGTCTTTCTTTTCCCACAAGAATCAACGAATCCCGAATTTGAAAGCTCGTTTCCCAAATTTCCGATGTATATCGTTCGATGTGAGTCTCCACATATCGATCGATGCTTGTTGAAATTCTGGATATGCTGAGTTGAGATGAATGTTTTCTGCACCATCTTGCTTGTCTGAGGTATCTTGAATTGTTAGTTGCTGGTGCTGATCTTTCGTATGGATGGGTTGCTGTGCGAAGGGGCTGACTGATCCTTTGGTCATCTGAAGAATGTCTGCAACGTCTTCTTTGGAGATTGGAATGATTCTTCCATCCATTGCTCGTGCATGACCATCTGGATCCCTGAAAATACCAAACTCATCCGAAATTAGTAAGGTAAAATCAAAGTTATGTGTTTGTACCTCGGATGGTGTAGTGGTATGATCGGTCGATAGTACGGCATGTGCATCGGTTGATTGGTTGAGGGACGTGTCGATCGATTGATGTTGTTCTGTGTCGGTCGATACGTCTGCTTCTGGTTTGGTCGCATGTGTTAGTGGTGATATATCCACTGCGAAACTTTCGTGGTAATTGGTTGCCCAACTTCCAATTAAGTAGTCTCCGTCTTGTGTATCATCATCATGTGGGACGTAGATTGGTACACGGTAGGGGTTGTTGCTCGGTGATTCGAAACGTCTTTTGAGCGATCTTGGTTGGTGCATATCGGTCGATGGAGAGCAGTCTCTGTCGATCGACGCTCTGAAGATGAAGGACGGTAGAGGCGGTCTTTCTTCATCTTCCCAAAGAAATCTGTACTATGTGGCTCGTTCCTTTGCATAATCGTCATCATACTCCTGTTGAGTAGTGATGCTAGCCTGTTCTGGGATGTAATGATCGTTCTCCCAATCATCTACGTGAAGGTCGCCGTCTGGAAACTCCTCTTCGATCTCTTGTAATAGGATGTCGATCGATGACCAGGTATACTCGTCGGGCGACTCCGTTTGACTGGTATCGGTCGATGGAATAAGGCTTCCGTCGGTCGATACGTCTTGCTCTGTCTCGTACTCGGCCATTGAATCATACTCCTTGGAATCTTGATGACTTGGATCGGATTGTAGTGGATGGTAGGGTCAATTAGGGTTAGGCAGAGCTTATTGGATTTCAGATCACAAACAGCTCCAACTGTTGCTAAGAAGGCTCTTCCAAGCAGTAGAGATGTCTTGAAGTTGAGCTTGTTGTCGAAGATGTGGAAGTCTGTAGGAATTAGGGCATCTCCAATCTGTACCTCAAGATTTCGAACTATGCCTCCAGAGTTCTGCTGAGAACAATCCACGAAGATGAAAGATTCTTCAGTAGGCTCTATCTTCAGACCTAGATGGTCTGCCATGATCTTGGGTAGGATACTAACTCCAGATCCTGTGTCGCAGAGAGCACGAGGGAACTCAACACCTCTTATTGAAATGGTATTGTGAACTTCCCTGGATCGCTGTTCTTCTCCAGTGTGATCTTCATCTTTAAACTATCTCTGACTTGGTGAAACATTCTCTTGATGTCTTCTTCTGTCACCTTGGTTTCTCTGAAATACATCCACAATCTGTGTGAAAAGTAGGCTTCTTCAAAGGGTTTCTCTTTAGGTATTCTCAGAACTCTCTTTCTGAAGCTTGACAATTCTTTCTCATTAGCTTCCCTTTTATAAGGTTTGGGAATCTTCTCTTTCCTTTTTCTAAGAACTCTTCCATGATTTTCCGTTTCTATCTCCCCGAGCTCAAAGATATATGTGGGTCTCTTCATGATGGCGGTGGGAAGGTTACTGGGAGTTTTAGACTGCTCCCAGAGTGCATTAAGTCGTGCAACGTCTATCTTTGGAAGTTGCACTTGACGTTGGGGTACTGTATATCGGGCAACAACTGGAGTATATTGGTCGATATCTCTAGCTTCGTATCGATCGACGGGTGAGTCTGTCTGTCGATTGATAGCTGTAGTGTTGATTCTGAAAGGGACGGGCGGATGTGGGTGTCGTGCTGCGAAGGCTTCATGTGACATAAGCTTGACGGCACTGCATTCGTGAGGGGTTTCCTGGAAGTCCATCGATCGATACTCGTCAAAGTCTATCGATCTCTTCACCAGGGGCGATATCGATTGATTCTGGTTAGACGGTGTCGATCGATACGTGTTGAATCTGATGTTTGTTTCCCTCTCATCATCAGAATTTTGCAGTTTCTCATGCTTCACTACTCGCCCAAAGTCATCATCTAGGATGGCATTCACGTGGTGGTTAGTAGCAGACTCTCCCATTCCTTTTGCTAAAGCTTCTTGCTTCTTTAGTGCTTCTCCTATCTGAAACACCTTAGTCTCCAATTTCTTCACATAGGGGCTTAAGGCATCAAGCTTTGTGTTGAGGTTGGTGTAGACAGAGTCGATCTTTCCATTGAAGTCCATTTGAAGTTTATGTTGACTCTCAAGAACCTTGTCTAGCACTCTTCTAGTTTACTCTCTTGGGTGGGTGGGGGTGGATTTGAGTAGAATGAGTTTCCATAACTCATGTTGTTGTTGAGGTTGTTGCTGCTGTAGTTGGTAGGCTTCTTTGCACTCTGGTTGAAGTTGCTTTTCTGTCCTGCGAAGTTTCTGTATCCTCCTTGGTTACCAGACCTCTGAAATCCAGCTCCACTGATCCAGTTCACATCTTCTTCTGTGTATTCTTCTTCAGCTGCAGTTTATGCATCCTCCACTGAGCAAATCTGTTTGTTTAGTAACTTCTGAACATTATCCAGTTGTGCTTGCGCTTCATTAATCTGTTCCTTCCCAAGGAATGATGTAGCTTTTGTCATCACATTGTTCTTTGTGCTGTTGCTTGAAGCTAGGTTATCAATTAACTTCACATCCTCTTGTGGATTCCTGGTGGTGAAGTTGCCTTCACTAGCTGTGTCTAGAGCCATCTGATACTTCAAAGTGATGCATCTGTAAAAAGTGCAGAGCAGTTGCACTTTGTTGAATACGTGGTGTGGACAATCTCGCTGGTAGGATTTAAATCTGTTCCATGTATCTTTAAATGATTCTCCAGGATCCTGAGTGAATGTAGTAATTTTCCTCCTCCGTTATTCAGCACGTGAGTCATCAAAGAATTTACGAAGGAATTCGTTTTTGATGTCGCTCCAAGTTGTGAGAGAACCTGGTGGTAGTTGCCTCAGCCACTGCAAAGCTTCTCTAGATGGAGAGTATTTGAAAAGCTTGCATAGAAGATAGTCTTGAGGGACTCCATTGGCTTTTATGACAGTTATGAGATCCTCGAACCTCTCTATATGGTCCATAGGATGCTCATGGAACAATCCACAGAAGGGTATTTGTCCTACAAGTGTGTAGTACTGCGACTTGAGCTTGAAATCTCCTCTCTGAATAGCAGGAGGGAGGATGGCTGATCGGTTGGTATAGAACTGATCCGGACAGTTGTAGTCAGCCAAAGTTCTAGCTCTGTTAGCCTCTTCTACAGATTGAATGAGGTTTTTAGGTGCAGTTTCTTGCTCAGGAATGATCTCCTTCTTAGCATTCAGCTTCTGACCTGCTGCATTACGCAGGTGACCATCTTGATCACGCAGGTATCCATTCTCATCAGTAGTGAGAATAATAGTCGCTACCATATCTCGCCGATAAGTATCGATCGAGTTAAGATGAGGTATATCAAACGATGTCGGATGAAAGATTGCGGTTGACGAACGGGTGTTGATGTCGATCGATGGAAAGGTGCGAGTATCGGTCGACGAAGAGGGTGTCTCAGTCGACTGTGGTAAGCGAGTGTCGGTCGACAAACAGTTGTTGATGTCGATCGATACGGAACGTAAGTCTTTGCGGATGCTACGTTCCAAACTGTGGGGGTCTTCTGAGTACACAACTTGGTTGTTCTTGTTGCTTCTAGTACTGTTGGGCATGTACCTGAAAAAGACAAGAATTTTTTTTTGTGTCAGAAGATGATTAAGCAGTAACAAGTAACCTAGACCTAATCAGATTAAATCTAGTGGCGATCAAAGTTCTCTGGCAACTACGCCTAATTTGATAACACTCAAATTACCCTAAGGAGTGAATTACTCTCTCAAATAAGAGGTTCAGTTGTAGTACTTAGGGATCGAATCCACAAGGAACTAAGGAACACAAAAGATATAATCCTTAGTGATTATGCTAGGTTGATTATGTTTAAAAGTAAATTGCAGTTGTGAGCAATGGTGAGTTGCTCAAGAGAATTGGTTTAGGTTTTAAACAATAAAAGAAAGTAGTTAGATTCAAGGTTGCTATTCCGAAAATCAGGATTATAATGCTACATATGTCTTAATAAGTTGTTTGCAAGATATTAAAGAACTTCAACTCTTAGATAAGTCTATTAGCAATCGCTATTTAGACTCGTCCATTGATCTGGCAATATCGACCGATGTTTTGACAGCGATATCGGACAATATAGGTTACCGTCAATCGATTACTCTATAGGAGTATCGATCGATATAGCTTCATATCGAATTGAATATGTGTTCACCAAGATCATACACCGGCTCTCGCTCGTCCCTAGAGGATCTCAGCTTATGCTAGATGATTTCAGGATGATGATTAACAAGTTAAATCATTCCAGGATCATACTCTAGTTAGCTACTCTAGAGTAAGCATTAGGGTTCATCAGGATAATGAATATCACAACTCAACAATCCCTAGTTGGGGCTAATCCCTCATAACTATTTGAACTCCAAATCTAACAAGTGAATCTACTTAGACATGGCTAAGTGATTCATAGCATCAAGTTAATAATAGAAATTCATAAGATTAGAAGATTGAACACTTGGTTCCTTTGAACAACAAATCTCTTTGTGTGTTCTTCTAAATCTAGAACTCTATAACCTTATGATGAAAATGAGAATAAGATAAAAAAAAATACTTTTATTAATGAAAGCACTAAAAGTAAAAAGAACTTCTAAAGGCATAAAAAGCATTCAAGAGCAAAATGTGTAGAAAGCATGTAAAAGCATGTCTAGCCAAAACACATAGGCATAACTATAAACATGAGTTCCATTAGGTTATAAACTCGTCAGGGGCAATCTTGTAATATTGAGAGAACTTGGTCTTATTCTTCACACTCGATATCGATCGATGGTACAAGGCGTACATTGATCGATGAAGTATCTCGATTCGTCATCTTCTACGGATGCGTCGTCGATCGATTACACAGAATGTGTATCGATCGATATGTATCTCTGGATATCGACCTTGTTGTCTGATCTTCATAGTCATCTCGA
>CAKOAT010319599.1:14571-36307 GCA_932364175.1 Eruca vesicaria subsp. sativa
ATATATATATATATATATATATATATATATATATATATATATATATATATATATATATATATATATATATATATATATATATATATATATATATATATATATTGTAAAATCATCTCAATACCATGGTTAAAAGTGGGTCAAAACCATGGTAGATCAAAAACCTATAATTGAAAAACTAAATCTAAAGACTATCTAAGCTCCCCGGCAAAGGCGCCAAATTTTATGCTCACTCAAATTAACCTAAGGAGTGAATTACTCTCTCAAATAAGAGGTTCAGCTGTAGTTCTTAGGGATCGAATCCACAAGGAGCTAGGGAATTTAATAAATCTAGTTGAATGCAACTCTATGTGAATGTATAAATAGTAAAAACAGTAAATAGGCAATAAGGAAATAATGCAATTAAGCACGACAATTACTTAATCGAAAATGGAAATTTAGACTTCTGAAGCAAATATGAAAAAGATGTTAGACTTAGGGTTTTTATTCAGGTTTTCAAGATTATAATCCTATAGGATGCTATCTAGTTGCTTGCGAGATACTATAGAGTATTAACTTTTATGTTGAACTAAAAGTCAAATGACCAGATGGCCGCGATTGACAGTGTCGAGCGATTATCTATGGGATAATCGACTGATACACATAACTCATCATCGACCGATTTATTATAGGAATATCGATCGATGACTCGGGTCAAGCAATACACACGAGTCAATCACTAAAGATTTCTAAATCAAATTATGCAATTATGTTTCTAACAAATCCTAGCTTGATAAAGATGTATTCAGGATATTTAGAATCACTTAAATATCTCTAATCTAACCTAAATAATTCAAGATTCAATGTTTCTAGTTCGCTACTCTAGAACCATGAGTAATTAAAACAATCTTATCAATAATTATCACAACTAGAAATCCTATAGTTGGGACTAATCATTCTAACATATTTAAACCCTAAATCTAACAAGTAAACTACTCAGACATAGCCAAGCAATTCATAACACAAGTAAAAAGATAAAACTGCATATTATAAATAAATAGATAGGTACAAAGCACTGGAGTTACATCTCAAATCTCTCTAAAGATCTTCTCTCCAAACTAAAAACTCTAAAACTTTGGTTGTGAAAAGAATACAAAAATCTCTCTAAATACTCTCTTCTTCAATCCTCACTAAAAAGAACCTCCTTTGCCTCTAACACTTTCGCAAAATATATAATATTAGGTTAAAATTCGTCAGGGGTAAAACTATCATTTGGTGATGATTGGGCTTCAAGTAAACTTGGCTCTGGAATTGGATTCTGGGTCTTGATAATTGATCGATCATGTAGGATGCATGTCGATCGATCCGGGTCTCTCTGTGTCGACCTCGTGATCGCGTCTGAATCGAGCGCTTCTTCCAATTCTCTCCAAAATTCTCGAAAAACATCAGTTTCTTCCAAAATACTCATGATCTCATAAATATTCTTAAAAGCTTCTATAGTATAGTAAATAGTAGTAAAAACACTAATATACCATGACTAAAAATAGGTCAAAATCATGGTATATCAAATGTAGTCGTCTGGATCGCCGATACCATCGTACATCTTTATGCTGGGGAAGGATAACTTCCTTTGCATCTCGATGAGGGCGATCTCGTCCGCAAAGGGGGTGTCAGCATAGGAACCGTGAATACTCTTCCGGATCGGAGGTGCTACCCCTGGAAGTCTTTCCATCAGAGATTGCATAGCGTTGAATTTCTGAGAGAATACTTGCTCCAGATAGGCGGTGACAGAGGATTCATCTCTGCTGCCCCTCTTGATGGCTCCTTCTCAGAATCCGACTCGGAATCGCTAGATATCGCCTCATGGGCCTGGGTGTCTCCAATCTTATCTTGTGGTGCCCCAGCCTCGTCTAGGGGCTGGCGAACGGTGTTTCCTCCAGCGTCAGGCGTGTCAAGTCTAGTTATAGGTTGAACGTGCGTGCGGAAGCGACGTCTCTTAGTGCTCGCCGTGTTGAGGGCTTGATTTTTATCTCGAAGGACAAGGTTTTTAGATTCAAGTTGAGTAAGCTTCTCAGCGCTTTGCTCCAGCCGCTTCGATTGTTCGTCTAGTCTCTCCTTCATGCTTTGGACCTTAGAAGAGAGCACGAGATCTACCGTAGCTTCTCGAGCCTGGTGTAAGTTGGTTACTTTCCTCTGTAAGCCGTCGAGTTATCTCTGGAGTTTGGCTTCTCTTGGAATAGCCTCTGGTAGATTGTCTGACTCATCCACTGCCATCGTCACGTAATTTAGATTACCCCCCTGTTTGGGAATTTTTGTGTAGGCTCTTTGTGAGTACTACAGAACGATAGATGAGCCGGTAGCTTGTATAGATTTGAAGGTATTTCGTAAGTATTTTAGTGTAATAAGAAGGAATAAGATTTAATGATATGTTTATTAGATCGAACAAGAAGGGATTACAAGATGTTTGTATAAACTCTAGTTCTAGCCGTCTAATCTTAGTCTCCAAGTCAAAAGGTGTCGATCCCTTGTTCTAGGGTTTCAGTTCCCTTTATATAGTCGCCACTAGGTCGGTTCTAGTCGGTTTGAGTAGATAGAAATCTTCCATATTTAAAAATACGGAAGGTTCACCCTATCGGAAGTTTTCCATTTTATTGATCAGGGAGCGGTTCCAGGGACCGATTCTGGGGGTCCTCTTAGCGGGGAACTGTAGCCTTCCATTATCGGGGACCCGCAGGTCTGGACCCTGCCTCGAGGCTGGAGAAAAATGATACCTGAGTATTTTTCCCCAACAACGACCATCATCAAACAACCGTTCCAACCCTACATCAGAGTGTATGGATATTGACAAGGCCACTACTGGAAGAACCCTGAGGAAAAGGAAGGAGAAGGTTCCTAAACATCTGAAAAGGGAACCTAATGAGAAGGAGATTGATGGTTTCACTAAGAGAGTCCTCATGATCCCACTGGACAAACCTTTCGAGGAGGTTTACTTTACCCACAGGCTGTGGATGTACTTCAGAGAAACCAGGGACACTGAGGAGGACACTAGGAGAATGTTTCATCATGTTAGAGAAAGGATGAAACATAGGATCACAATGAAAAAGAAGAGTGATCCTGGAAAGTTTGCAGTACCATGTTCAGTGAAAGGTATTGAATTCTCACATGCACTATGTGACACAGGAGCATCAGTCAGCATCCTACCAAAGATCATGGCAGACCATCTGGGTGTGAAGGTAGAACCTTCTCAAGAATCATTCACTTTTGTGGATTGTTCTGAGTGGAAATCAGGAGGTATAATCAGAGACGTGGATTTGCAGATTGTTAATGCACCCATTCCTGTAGATTTTTAAGTCTTGGAGATCAAGCTGAACTGGAATTCTTCACTCTTACTTGGAAGAGTTTTCATGGCCACAGTAGGATCAGTTTGCGACATGAATACTAACAAGTTTTGTCTTACTTTAGTTGATCCAACTACTTTTTATGATCATGTTCGTGTTGTTAAGCAACAAGTACACCTTATAGAGACTAGAGATGCTGGATTCGTTGCTGCATGCCATTGCGAAGCAAAGTATGAAACCGAGTATTCAGAATCGATCGATACACACTCAGTGTTATCGACCGATTCCCTCAACCAGCCGGCGACCGATGTACATCAAGACACATCGATCGACAGACAGTCCACGCATGGAACCCTACCTGATCACTACTATCCCAGTTTTTCCTCTCAAGCCACCATCAACAAGCAGGATGACTACTCTATAGGCAGTTGAGCAGACAGGGGTTTCCATGAGAGTTTTGCAATACACACTGCAATCATATCAGATTCATAGGATCATAAAGAAGAGAATGATGAGGATTATGATGAGGAGTATGCTAGAGAGATCCATGTCATTCTTACAGATGATAGACTACTACAGCCCATCCACAGAACAAAGCTCAAGAAATCGATCAACACGGACCTACCAAAATCGATTGATACTCTTCCTCATCAGAAAAACCGACATCAACAATCGACCGACACGCACATGCGGACATCGATCGATTTTGAGGCCACCTGACTTCAGGAAATTTGGAAATTTTATAATTCTTACTAGGATAACAGATGGCTATAAAAGAAGTCTTGTAACCAAGAGGACGTCTATACCATAGAATCAGAGAATATGCAAGCACCTACACCCTTTGGGAGACAAAGCAAGAGAGGAACAAACTACAGAGATCTTCCTGGCAGAGCAAAAACTGCAACATTCAACCAGCCGAAGATCACCACCTCTCGTCTACCATCGATCAACGCTGAACCAAGCACATCGATTGGTTATAACCCTAAAACTTTTACTTTAACTAGAGATTATTATATTGATGATTTTCTAAAACCATATGAGTTTGGTATTATTAGGAATCCAGAAGGTCATGCACGAGTATCGATGGGAGGATTCCACAAGTTTCCAAAGAAGACTTGCAGAAATCCTTCAGATAGCCAATTGACTAGAAAATCTATTTCAGAAACAACTAGGTGTGATGCAGAAACCATCGACCAACACAGTCAAAGCATCATCGATCGACAAGGATCCTCGTCCATCGATTGATAGGAAAAAAACGTGTAACGATCGACAGCAGCACAGCTTATGGACCGATTTTGGAACTAGAGCCCAACACCAAAGACAAAATCAACGAGATGATTGGTTGCATGAGTGATTGTCAGGTAAAATCCGTGGGTAAGCTCAACAACAATCTGGATACGGTCAATGTGATTCTGCAAGGAAGCATCAGTGGGTTGACTACGCGCATTGATATACCATGATCTTGACCCACATTTAGTCATGGTATATTGGTGATTTTATAACTATTTATTATATTACAGAATATTTTAAGCATATTTATAGGTTCAAGAGTATTTTGGAAAAAATTGATGTTTTTGGTGCATTTTATAGAGAATTAGAGAAATCACTCGGTTTCAGAATCGACCAATACGACGTGGTCGATTGTTGATGTCGATCAATATGCAACATGAATAATCGATCGATGCTGAAGGCGCGGAAGACCAATTCACGAGACAGTCGACTTGAAGTACAAACTTCACCAAATTTTGATTTTACCCCGGACGGGTTTTAACCTAAGTTTATATACCCTGCCAAAGTGTTAGAGGAAGAGGGAGAGCTTTTTTGTATTCTTTTCACAGCAATATTTTTTAGGATTTATACTTTTGAAGAGAAGATCAACAGAGAAATTTGTGATTGGAACTCCATTGTTTTTATCTATCAAATTATGCATTTTTATTACTTTGCTTGTGTTATGAATTGGTTAGCCATATCTGAGTAATTCACTTATTAAAATTAGGGTTTAAATAGGTTAGTGAGATTAGCCCCAACTATAGGATCGCTTGTTATGGTATTCATTAATAGGATGTTCTTAATGCTTTAGACTTGCTAACTAGAGACCCGAATATAGGATTGTTAGGTTGTTTAAGCATCCTTAGATAGTTCTGATAATCTTGAATACATCCTCTAGGATTTTACTAGAAATAAAGCGAGAGTTTGATCTAGGGATCCATAGTGAGTATAGATTAATTCGTGCATAATGCTTGACTAGCCGCATCGATCGATATTCCCATTGGAAATCGATCGACGTCGAGTAAAGTTTATCGATCGATATTCCTATAAAATAATCGATCGACACTATTATTGATTGGAAATTCTTGTTTAGGTCAATAACACTCTAGTCAATAGACTTATTTATTAAGCGACAATTTAGTAAATTTGTTATTAAGATAGTTAAGCTATTTAATACCATGCAAACAACTAAATAGCACCTATAGAATTATAATCTCCAACACCTGAATAAAAACCCTAAGTCTAACGCCTTTCTATTTAAGTTCAAAACCCTCATTCCATTATGTCGTTTAATTGTCTTGGTCAATTAGAATATTTACTATTCTTTGTCTACTTACTGCAGTTTTACATTTAATATTCACCTAGTGTTATTGCTTGATTAGATTTAAGTGGCTTCTCAGCTCCTTGTGGATTCGATCCCTAAGTACTGCAATATACCTCTTATTTGAGAGAGTAATTTACTCCAAGGGTAATTTGAGCATGTATCACGCATGAAAGAGATGCCGCAGAACTAGCTATTCTGAAGACACAGCGTGCAGCTAACACACCAGAGACATCGATCGATGCCACTAAGAATGCATCAATCGATGTGAATGACAAACCAGCACGATAAGAGATTTTGACACGAAAGGTAAATCCATGGGACGAGGCATACCTCGACACAAAGATCGATGAAGTCTGCTATCCTCTCAACAACAACATCAACTGATTAAGCACGAAGACTGAGTTGATACAGCAGGATTTGGATATGTTCCGAGAAGAGAAGCGTCAACATGACAAAGGCAAATCGATCTACACAGATGATATGAAATCGATCTATGCCAAGCTTTTGGAGATCGAGAAACGGATGAAGATCTACGAAGATGAGCATGATCACTACATGTCCCCATTTATGTGGTACTTGAACACTTTGGACGGTCGGATGACTGCCTTGCAACAAGAAGTCACCACCATTCAGATGCAACTCAATTTTCACCTACCATCCTCAACATCGATAGACACACTAAAGATAAATTGATCGACGCGAAGAAGCTACCAGCGCAGAAATTCTATACTAGAGCAGAAGTTGACAAGATCATTGATAGAATCTACAAGGCTCTAAACACTACTGAGGATAGGCTTAAGAAGAGATGTGATGACATATTCTTCCCTTTCAACAACAGCATCAGTGGATTACACTCAGGAACAGAGTGGCTGCAGAAGGAAGTCAGGATAATTCAGAACCGACTTGCATCCCACCCTGAAACAGCAGCATCGATTGGCAAGAACAAGGTCAAATCGATCGACGGCACTCCACCTGAAATGACTGATGCAGCAACAGTCGCAGCGATCGATACCGAGTCCGTACCAGACCAGAAAAAGCTGTTACAGGAAAAGCCAGTCACATGTGATCCAATCAACAAAACATTAGGAGAAATGACAGTACGTGCTTATGATAAGGTTCAATGGCACAACATCAACACTGAGAGTCTTAATGAGAGATTTCAGAACATCTTAAACACAGTTGCCAAGATGGTTGAAATATGGGCCAGAAGTGATAAAGTCACAAGAAGTTTCATGGCTATTGGTTTAGAACTAATAGAGAAGATGTGAATATTTGTTTTCCAACAAGTAGCTGTTTTTCCACACAATAGCTCACCATACCTCAGCACAGCAGTCAAGCTAAATGACTATAACAAAGCGCTGAGTAGGAGGCAACCAACTATTAGGTAATTTTTTCTTTTGGTTTTCTTTTACTTTATTAATTTTTTTTCGTTTCTCATATTTGCAGGTTTTTATAAAAAAAAAAACTAAAAAAAAAAGATCTAAGGAGAAACAGATAACCATCCTATCGACCGACGAGACACAGTCGATAACGATCGACAGATGAACACCTGCAACGATCGATGCACTCTCTTAGACATCGATCGATATTCAGTCCGGTCAGGTATATTGTCCTTCCTTGTTACATTGAGTATTTATAATTTATTTTCTTTCGCCATAACTCCAATTGTTTTACACTGGGGACAGTGTAGTTTAAGTCTGGGGGAAGGTTTACTGATATTTTATTTTCTATGATTCTTATGAAGATTTTATCGGGCTCAAGAAAAGTTATGATGATCTTATTTGATTTATACTTCTCATCTAACCACTTTTTAGCACCATTCTAGATCTAATGATTACAGATAGTACTAAAGATGCTAAAGTGGATCAACCAATCAACTATAAACACTTGCTTAGATTGTTTGAAGGAACCAAAGCTGACCTCTAACACTAAACCTGACACAGCTGCTTGTCTTGGGGCTTGGTATACATGGGATCAGATTCTTCAAACAAGTCTGGAAGATAAAGCCTTGTGTAAAATTTATCACATTTTCTCTCTCTATTTTCGACCCTAGATAGTAGAGTAGATCTATAGTTTTATATAAAAAAATCCAAAAATAGTATTAAATTTATTAGGTTTTTAGTTAGGAGGAATCAGAACAGGACTTGGTGGCTACAACCATTAAGGCTTGATTCATAATGATTCCAACAAAAGAATTTGAATGGGACTTGGTGGCTAAAATCATTAAGGCTCACTTTATATGAATTCTTGGATATAGGTCAAAGAGAAGTGATCAAGACTTGGTGGCAACCACCATTAAGGCTTGTTTCATGGAAGCATGTCCAATCTTGGTCAATAATCATGCCTTAGAAACAGATTTAGACTCAAGAGGGAAAATATATGAACTAACTTTTACTTGCAGATCCAGATACTTGTTTGAAAATTCTTGCATCATGTGATCGATACTCCCAAGGTAAAGCCTGCACATTTATTTTATGTTAAGAAATGAGGTTAGTTGAGGGGAATGTCAGATAGTATTTGCTAAGTTGATGGATAGATGAATTTGGTTGATAAGCTAGGATATGGCATAGTGAACTTCTGTGATTATAACTTCTTAGATGTGGATTGCAATATTATAGAGGTTATGATTTCAAAGTTTTAAATATGTGAGTCCCTGCTCTTTTCAAACCTCTATCAGAGAGACTGTCTGTTTGTTTTGTTTCATGACAAGCAAAATGGTAAGTCTGGGGGAGTTGATATACCATGATTTTGACACACTTTTAATCATGGTATATTGGTGTTTTTTATAACTATTTATTATATTTTAGAAGATTTTAAGCATATTTATAGGTTCAGAAGTATTTTGGAAGAATGTGATGTTTTGGAGTATTTTAGAGAGAATTTGAGAAATCATTTGATTTCAGAATCGACCAGGACAACGAGGTCGACACGGAATGATTCACATAGATTGATATGCGATCTGCATAATCGATCGATGCCAAAGGCGCGGAAGACCAATTCGCGAGACAACCGACTTGAAGTCCAAACTTCACCAAATTATCATTATACCCTTGACGAGTTTTAACCTAAGTTTATATACTCTGCCAAAGTGTTAGAGGCAGAAAGAGAGCTTTTTGTATTCTTTTCACAGAAAAAGGTTTCAGACAAGTAATTCCTGACACCTGGTCGAAAAGGAATTTTTTATGATTTATAGTTTAGGAGAGAAGATCAACAGAGAGATTTGTGATTGGAACTCCACTGATTTCTATCTATTTATAATTATGCAGTTTTATTACTTTGCTTGTATTATGATTTGCTTAGCCATGTCTTAGTAATTCATTTGTTAGAATTAGGGTTTAAATAGGTTAGTGAGATTAGCCCCAACTATAGGATTGCTTGTTGTGGTATTCGTTAATCGGATGTTCTTAATGCTTATGTTCTAGACTTGCTAACTAGAAACCTGAATCTGAGATTGTTAGGTTGTTTAAGCATCCTTAGATAACTGATAATCTTGAATACATCCTGATTAAGCTAGGATTTTACTAGAGAGAAGGCGAGCGCTTGATCTAGGGGATCCATATTGAGTGTAGATTAACTCGCGTTGACTAGCCGCATCGATTGATATTGCCATTGGAAATTGATCGACGTCGTGTAAAGTGTATCGATCGATCTTCGTATAGAATAATCAATCGACACAGTTATTGATCGGATATTCTTGTTTGGGTCAATAACACTCTAGTCAATAAACTTTTTTATTAAGCGAAATTTTGGTAAATCTGTTATCAAGACAGTTAAGCTCTTTAATACCATGCAAACAACTAATTAGCACCTATAAGATTATAATCTCCAACACCTGAATAAAATCCCTAAATCTAACCCTGTTCCATTTAAAGTCAAACCCTCATTCCATTCTGTCGAGTAATTTTCTTGCTCAATTAGAATATCTACTATTTTATGTTTACTTGTTATCTACAATTTTACATTTAATATTCACCTAGTATTATTTCTTGATTAGATTTAAGTGGTTTCTTAGCTCCTTGTGGATTCGATCCCTAAGTACTACAATAGATTTCTTATTTGTGAGTAAGTGTTTCTCAGGGTAATTTAAGCATGTATCACTGGCTCATGCCCCAGAACTTCATTGGAGAAGGACTCGGACAAACAAACCCAAGTTAACACAGCAGAATATGAGAATCTTGACATGTATCAACATCGCTGAAAGTTATAGACACTTGTGGTCAAACGCAGGCGATAGTTTCAACTCCTCATGGCCACAAGACACAAAAGATGCAACAGAAACAACAAGGTTACATATCCCGCAAATATTGTATCCTCCTTGAAAGCAAGAGACACCATCATAGTGGTTGGTCCTCCAAACCCAAGAAATCGACACAAAAGCAATAAAGAGAAGCCAATTGTTCACCATAGGTATATGGTTGCTATCTTTTGAGCTAAGGTACAAAGATCCTCGGTGGTGCGTTGCACAACCACGCTTCACTCAGTTCCGAGAGGAGGATCTCTATGCAAACCTCGAAGCAAGCCATTAGAGAAGACCGACAAGAGAGAAGCGAGGCAGCATCGTTGACGGCAATGACACGTCACCTTTTTAAGAGAATCTCGAATCTCAGGTCTGATCCAAACCTGAACGCAATCGGCAACTAAAGGTAGATTCATGCCTCCCAAAGCCATCACCGACCCATTTCGCCTTGCCAATGGTTCAGAGAAAACAAAGAGAAACTTTTGTTTCTTCTTACTTCAATGTAACAATAGTTATAAAAGATGATTAGTCATCTTGTGGACACTTGTCTTGCTCTTTGTTATCATCATCATCAATACGTGTCCTCTTCTCCTCTGATTAGAATACAATGTATGTTTTTAGTATAAATAGCACTTCATTGTACGAAGAAAGTGGTGTAAGAAGAAGAAGAAGTAAATAATAATAAGACACATCTCATGTTTCATCTCTCTTTTGTTTCGTTGATCAACATATACCAAAATAATAATCAGTATCTCATATAATAATTTACAATACGTTATCAGCACGAAGCTCCTATACCAAACAAGGTTATACCAGTAAGGTAATATTTAATTTATGTATTTTAATATTTTTTTATTATTTTTTCTGAGTGAGAGGTTAGGTCTTCTCCGTTTACTTTTCGGAATGATAGGCATTCCCTTTCCCGACTGATTGTTAAAAAAAGCTATGCCTTCATGATCAGGCGAACACGTTGTAGGCTTTGCCTCTGTGAATAAAAAGGAAAATATCAAAATAGATGACTATGCCACCTCGGATCTTGAATAAAAACAAAAAAAATCAAAAATGATAGAATAAGTCTCCTTGGACCTTGAATAAAAAGAAAAAGTTAACATAGCAGACTATGTTTCCTCGTACTTTGATAAAATGATCAAAAAGGTAGACAATGTCTCCTCAGATCATTTGGAATGCTAAGCCTCTAGTTTTATTTATGCTCTTTAAAATTTTGCAATTTAATTTATGCATTTACTTTCTGCATTTAAATTTTCTTCTTTATAATATATTTTATATATTATTATATGAATATGATTATCATGTTGAATTTGAAAAATCTCAGAAATAAGTTCCCTTGGTAATACGATAAATAATTATGTGACTTGGGCAGTGGGTGCAAAAACGCATCTGAAAAAAATGAACTTTTAGAATCATCGATAAGTTTAAAAACTATATCATATGAGAAAAGTTTAAAACCATGATATTTTGCACCACTTTAAAGATGGTTTATAAGGTGATATGTATCATAAGAAAAGATCATGAAATCTTTTAAATTTTTGAAAAAAAAAAGATCTTTGCAAAAAAGGAAATTTAAATCCTTGAAAGTTTTTGAAAGAAAAGATCTTAAAAAAAAAAGGAAAATTAATCTCTTGAAAGAACGGAAAGTTAAATCCTTGAAAGAAAGGATTCACAAAATAGTCGGAGTTGATATAAATCTTCCGTGTAAAAATAAAATAAAAGAAAACTCATGATAAGAAACCGTCATATCCGTCCTATTAAGAAAGGACGAGGATGTAGATGCATTAGAAATCGTGGTTGTGGAAGAGGATGAAGAAGAAGATTTCGTCCTTATGATAAAAGAAATAAGAACTTCCACCGAAATGAAAGTGGTTGGGATGATAAAAGGCAAACATAAACAGTTTGCTACAGATGTGGTATGAGAAAAAATTGGGTACGTTTTTGTCGTACGCCAAAGTTTTTTAATCGATCTGTATTAAAAAAAAAAAAAAGAGAAAAGAAGTGATATAAACTTCATCTCTTATGAACCTCGACCATCTTTTCATAGCTTGAGTTCTCATCTTGATATTTTAGATTTTCTGGCCGATCCATAATAGAAAAATAAAATATTGCTGTGACATGAGAATGAATTTCCTGAATAAGATTTTGAGATTCAGGATGGAGATAGATATATTTGAAAAATAAGCTTCATCGTACATGGATTAAAGGTACAAAATATCTCTCCTCTCTCAAAATATATACTATTTATGGTAATGTAAAAAAAAAGTATTATTAGAAGAGCTTATGGTGAAAAGACATGCCTAAGAAAAGGATGGCAAAATTATAAATGGTGGTAAACATGAAGTTTACTGATATATAGCCATCTAGTGCAATAATGTATGACATTGTTGTGAAATGTTGAAAAACATGAATTTTTTCATATAGCATGTCTTAAAGAAAATAAAGAAAACCATCATGGGAGATGAATCATTAAAAAGCAAGTTCATTGGAAGTGATTTCTGTAAACAGACCCCAAATCAATATTTCACTATAAAGGATTTGCAACATAATTCATCCCAAAATGGAAAAACTGAATGTGTTATTGGTTCTAGAGTGGGATTCAGTACGAGATTTTAGACATGTAATGTCATCATCTTGAGGGAGATAATTAAAGAATCCAAGAATCCAAGTGAGTGAAACATTGAGATGGTTATGTTTTCACTCGGAAAGAACTTGATAAAATAAATTCAAATAAGATGATCCTCATGATCGTGTGTAATGTAGTTGTGCAAGTAATAAAGACATATATAATCCAAAAGGGATAAATTATATGGAATAATTGGATATATGCTCGCAAGGTTGCGAGAAACATATAAGCAACTAATGGAATGAGAAATGAGAAAAGGATATATGAAAGTTATGTATGATAATTCATTTATAAAATGGCTGCCTGACATTTTGATGAAATAATAAAGTCTCATATTCCAGCTGAAAATGCTCCAATAAAAAAATGTGTCCTAAAAAGACAATATATGAGTCTATGGCACGCTAGAAACGTGATAGACCACTTTGATGAAATAATAAAGTCTCATATTCCAGCTGAAAATGCTCCAATAAAAAATGTGTCCTAAAAAGACAATATATGATTCTATGGCACGCTAGAAACGTGATAGACCACTTTGGTTCCAAAGATTCCTCGAAAATGAGCAAATATATGAGAGGATGAATCTCATGATGAGATCGTTGATATGGTTAATGTGTAATCAGATACCTGAGTAAATCATCGATGATGATAAAGGGATCCCGATTAACCATATCAGTACGGATTAAAAAGATGGAACCAAAGAGAAAATAGTTTGTCGGCAATAAATAAGAAAGCGTGTTATATAAATGAGGATCCTGAATTTACTTCTATATATGAGTCTAGCACGAATTCATTAGCCAAAGAATAAATGAGGCAATCAATTTGATATAAAACTCGTTAGAAAACGAGAAATGTTTGGACCAAAAGTCCAAGGTATATACTTCTCCAAAGAATGAAATGAAAGATGACCTTGAGATATGAAAAACGGCTTGTTCCAGGGTCACTGGAGAAAATTTATAATAGATGCAATTTATAAACGACTTGAGTTGCATCTTAATATTTAGTTGTCCCTGGAGAATTAATGATATTCTCGGGAACGCTAAAACTCTGAAAGAGTTAGAACAAGACGTATATAAGGTATCATGAACCACTAACTGTGGTATATTTACGACACGGTTTGCCGATTGCCATTTAATGAGGATGAATTTCCAGCGTTGGGGGGATGAATTATAGAAATTCCTAAGGAGATTACATGGTGTACATAGTTGTTGTTACACCTTGATCTCCCTACGAATTAAAGAGAACTGGAAGTTCAAAAATTGTGCATTTGCATAATTTGACAAACCAGTTACCAAATGCGTTCAAAGATACGAAAAAGGTGAAAAATCATATATACGCGTTGAAAATGTTCCATCAAGAGTTGTTATTCTTGAAGAACAAACTGTGATGGAAACAAAATAAATGAACCTATGGTTTAATTAAAGAGGGGGATATCAACGAGTTCTAAGATTAAAATCTTCAAAAGAAAAATAAACGGTTGAAAAAAAGAAGGAAAAGGTTTTTGAAGAACCTGATATTGAAAGATGTCTAAAAAAGTCATAAATGGAAAGATTCCAAAAGAACCTGCTAGTGAAAGATGTCTGAAAGAATGCATAAATTAAAAGGTTCAAAAAGAACCAAATAAAGATAAGGATCCAGATGAAGAGAAGAGAACAAAAATGTATGAGATTTCAATCAACTACGCCTGTGATAAAAATAATGAAATAAAAGATGTTGATGGAATTTTCTCATTTTCTATGTCTAAAGAGATCGATCATGAAGATGATGATCCCGATCCAAGGTCCATTTTGGATTTTTTTGGTCCTATAATCATAATGTATAAGAATATAAAACACATTGGGTATTCATGGGTATTCGTGAGAAAAGTAACACGGTATAAATCCTGATTAATTTTCCAATATTTTTCTCAGAGACTGGGAATTAATTTTGAGGAAACATATTCCCGTAATAGATGCAACTATGTTTAGATTTTTGATGAACCTAGCGGCCTCTGAAAATTTAGAAATGCATCTCAAAGACGTTGTGACTAGATATTTGTATGGATCATTGGATAATGATATATATATATGAAACTCTGAAAGATTAAAAATGCTAGAACCATTGAAAGAAAAATTGAGGGAGGTTCATTCGATCAGTTACAATGATCACTATACAAATTATAAAGAAATCGTCATTTGACTTTGTGATCATTGTTGTATATGTAGATGATCTGAACACTAATGAAACTTAAAACGAGATTGAAGATGCACAAACTCTAAAAGAAAAGTTCAAAATGAAAGATTTTGGAAAGACAAAGTTTTGTCTCGGTCTCCAGATAGAGCATTTCCGAGAAGGTATATTTGTGCATAATCAAACTGTATGAAAAGGTTATTGAAACGCTTTTATATGGATAAGGCGACTCCTTTGAGTACTCTAATGGTAAATAGATCTCTTGATGTTAAAAGAGATGTTATTTTAAAAGATTCTAGTAAGATGTCATAAAAAAATAAGTACTTTGGAGATGCTAATATTAGTTCAAGGAAATTAGAACGGCATTGAGAATATATCCATTCTCTCCAAGGTATGTTTTGATTTAGGATTAATTTCTCCTAGAAATCCCGAGTTTGGTATGGTTTTACAGATACATGCTATTTATAAAGTGGAACGCAAATAGAATATGGTTTAGTAGTTGGTGAAACTACGACTACATCGCGTTCTGAAAAACAAAGATTGGTCTCGACTTCTTCAAAGCATGTTGGGAATGTGTGTGGATTAAGTCAATGAGCCAACACACCAAAAAGAACCGTCGAATGTCTTTAAAGATAATTCGGCATGTATTGCTCAACTCAAAGAAAGCTATATCAAGAGTGAAGCACACCTTCCAAGATTTTTCTTGTACATACGAGAACTTGAAGAAAATAAAGAAGTAGACGTAGAGTATGTACGGTCATGCAACAATCCGGCTGACTTATTTACAAAGAACATTTTCACTACAACATTCCGAAACACGCCTATGATATCGGAACGAAATTTGCATGACCTATGAAAAAAAATTTATATCCATTATTTTCAGAAGAAAATTGCGTCAGCGTACTTTTTTCACTTTTGGCCTGTTCGTTTGGTCGACGCAGGTAGGTGCGTCAGCGTCAGCGTCAACTTTTTTTTTAAAATCGTGTTCGTTTGGTTGACGCACGTACGTGCGTCTGACGCCGCGTCCGAACGCTGCGTCTTGCGTTTGACGCCGATAAAACCAGCGTCCGCGACCTAAAACATGCGGCTAATAATGTAATTTACTGGTTTACCCNTTGGCCTGTTCGTTTGGTCGACGCAGGTAGGTGCGTCAGCGTCAGCGTCAACTTTTTTTTTAAAATCGTGTTCGTTTGGTTGACGCACGTACGTGCGTCTGACGCCGCGTCCGAACGCTGCGTCTTGCGTTTGACGCCGATAAAACCAGCGTCCGCGACCTAAAACATGCGGCTAATAATGTAATTTACTGGTTTACCCTTGATAAACTAGAGTATTTACACAAAACCTAAACCTAAAGTGACGCAGCCGCATCTCTTTGACGCAGCTACTTTCTTCTCCATCTCTCTCGTTTCTTCATCGATCTCCATCATCTCTCGAGATCTCGAGCTCCCTCCATCTCGTGCTCACACCATCTCAAGCTCTCTCTCCATCTCTCACCATCTGAAGCTCTCTCCATCTCGTGTTCTCACCATCTGAAGCTCTCTCCGTCACGAGCTCTCACCATCTCAAGCTCTCTCCGTCACGAGCTCTCACCATCTCAAGCTCTCTCCGTCACGAGCTCTTCTCTGAAGAAAACCCATCTCCGAGCTCATCTCAACTCATCTCGAAGCTCTCTTCTCCGAGCTCTCTCTTCTCCTTATCTCGTTGAGGTATGTCTCTGTTCTAAAGCATGTTTATCTTCTGGTTTTGACGAGGCTAGAGCATGTTTAGATAGAGTTTGTGTACTCTGTTTCAACTATTAGGTGTTACTTTGCTTTTGGAGCTCTTGTGCCTGAAGATCTCTCCCACAAGCTGAAAGGTATGTTACCTTCTTTGTTTTTTTCTTTTTCCCAATTTAAAGTATTTTCTGATTGCTTTATGTAACTCTACAGAGTTGCCAAAGGTGCGTTGGGTTCTTCCTGATTCTTACCTTGATGTGAGGAACAAAGACTACGGAGGTAATATGCTTAGTGTGTAGAGTTGCTTTGTTATTCCATTTTACTTGCTAGTTCTAAACTGTTGATAAGGGCAAGTATCTCTTGTTTAGTTTTCGCTTTGTTGGTTAGTTAACTTTTCTTCAACTCTGATTCGTTTCTTGCTTCATGCACTTGATAAGGGCAAGTATCTGTTGTTTAGTATGTTGATGTACGTATGTTTAAAAGCTACTCACAATGTGCGCTCCAGGAAAATCTTGGTCTGGTTCAAAGCTACTTGTTCATATTTATGTGGATTTTTGTTGATGCAGTTATCTTTGTTCACTTCTCTTTGGCCTCTCCAGCTCTCTCAAGCTCTCTCCATCTCGAGCTTCTCTTCATCTCGAGCGCTCTCCATCTCTCCATCTCAAGTGTTATTGTGCCTGTCTCTCACTCTCTCGTAAGATTCACTCTTTAGTTATCTTGTGTTCTGTGTTTTTGTCACAAAAGCTGGGTTTTTGTTTCTCCTCAAGCTCTCTTGTCTGCTCATGAGGTTATTATTTTTGTCTTTTTTGCAGGCTCCTCATCTTGAGCTCTCTTCTCCGCACTCTCTCAGTCTCAGACTCTCCTCAGCTCTCACTCTTCTCTAACGAGGAAGATTACGGTGAGAAGCTTTGGTAAAAGTATTCCTTTATTACAAAGCGTAACTGTGTAGCTACTGTGATTATGGATGATACTTTTACCATTCCTTGTGAACTCACATTGAGAATGCAGTAACTGTATAGTTGTTTAGTTGTTTAGTTTTCTAATCAATTTGGCTTATTGAGTAACATGCCGATTTTGTGTTGATGATATTTGTGGATGTCTAGTGCTTAATATGAACTGAAAGCAGTTTAAAAAAAAAAAGAAATTGGTTACTTTATTTCTGTGCAGCTACTGATTTTCTCTGGTTTTTTAAATGTAGAATTTAGTAATTAAGCTCCTGGCTGTTACTAATATTTGTGTAACTCGCAATTGTATGATAGGTTTATAAGAGTGGTCCACTTTTCATATCCTCCAAAGGTATCCTTGTGTTGTCACATTTCACTATGTCCGTTCACTTTTTTTCAATTCCCTGTGCTATTGGGATAGCATAAGTGCATTTAACGTTTTATTGTGGTATTTTGCTCAATAGGATTGGGTTGGACGTCTTGGAAGAAACGCTGGTTCATCCTCACACGTACTTCTTTGGTCTTCTTCAAAAATGACCCTGTTAGTATTACAACAATACTGCTTTTCCCCACCCATTGATTTTGATTTCACGAGAATCATATATATTGAGCTCTGTAACTAAATGTTCACAGGGTACGCTACCACAAAAAGGTGGTGAAGTTAACATAACTCTAGGTGGCATCGACTTGAATAACTCTGGAAGGTACGCCCAATAATATCACTAATTGATTAGTAAAACATAGGATTTCTTTTTGAGTTTGTATAGTTGTTTAGATTTGAACGTTATACTGGATAAAGAAAATGTGAGTTCTAGGTTTGGTATTTATACACGAATGTTTTTACACATACACATACATCTTTGTGTACACTGCCATTAGGTTTTGAATGATTAACTATAAGACAAACCGAAGAAGAAAGAAACAAACAGAAAGCTGTATGGATGTGTTCTCTGTTGTGTTCTTTTTATATGTTGTGTTCTCTGTTGATTTTGATTTCTGTAGCAATAGTTCTTTTGGTTTGATCAGAAAATGCTTGCTCTTCTTCCTTGTTGATGAAATTGAAAGCTTAGATATTGTCTCTTGCACATGTGTTTAACCCATCAAGCTTCCTTAGTTCTTTCCCACTTGTGTTTTCTGTGAGCTTTGGCTTTTTATTTGTAATGCTTTTGTTACTATATGTGTTTATCTTTCTGTCTTAACATTGAATAGCTTGCTTATTTTTCACTCTTTTAATTTTGCAGTGACTATCTTTTCAAGCTTTTGCTTATTGGTGGATTCTGGTATTGGCAACTCTTGCTTGCTTCTAAGGTTTGCTGTAAGTCATTCCTTATCTCTCTCTTTGTTTCTTTGTTGTGTTTACTTTAACGAAGAAACCCTTAGCAGCAACAAACACAACATATCTATTCAGAACCGGTTTTGCTCTTTTATTTCATTTTCGATTTATTTTTCTGGCCTTTATTTTGTAGAACCTCTAATTAGCACCACCGTTGGAGGTGGTCTAAGTCCCATAATCAATTTCTGTTGTGGTCTGACCTTTTCCTAAGGGGTTTTTATAATACAGTTCGTATCTTTTTGATAAAAGTTTGAGACATAGAAGATTAAACTAATCACTAAACTGAAGACATTCTTTTGTTCATGTGCTTTTAATGTCACCGTGTCTTGATTTACTTATCAATGTCGTCGTGGTTTGTTTTCAAGAAACTGAAGTTGATCGGTACGGGTTTGTATGTGTATACCTTTAGGTTTCAGATAGTGCATAACAAGCTCTTCCTTTAACCTCGTTTCTTACTATTGAAGTTATGTTAAGATAAGCTTAAGTATGGCAGCTCCACCATTTTAATTATCGAATGATATGTGTTCTATTTTTTTTGGAAGCATCTGTATCCAGTAAAGCTTGAAGGCATGACTATAATTCATTTATTTTTTATATTTCAATTCCTATATATATTAGTTTAAAACTTGAGTGTTTTTTTTTTTTGTGTAAGTGCTTATATGTTTAGATTATTCACTCTAGCTGAGCTGTGAATACGTTGTTTGTAGATAGGTATTGAGTAATGGTGTTAAGAGCTGTTTGTAGATAATTATCTCTCTTTTTCGCAGGATTTCATCTCAAGCTCACATTCTCAAGCTCACTCTCTACCACTCTTCTCTCACGTTTAAGATGGCAAAAGATGTAAGGCTCTCTCACACTCTTGCTTGTTTGTTATATGTATGTATGGAACTGTCTGGTCTTAGTGAACTGTCTGGTCTTATGGAATTTGCTTTAGGGTCTGTACTTTAGGGTCTTATGGAATAACTGATTAATTTTGGTTTGCTTTAGTCTGGGTCTTGGAAACCTGAGGAAACTAGGTATTTTTTCGAACTCTACGCGGAAGAGAGAAAAAAAGGAAATAAAGTTGGTNGGGAAAAAGGCCATCATGGATGCATTTCAACAGCGGTTTAAGAAAGATTTTCCCGACTGGAAGGCTTACAAGAACAAATACGATAACAGTAGGAAGAAGTACATCAAGAATAGGACGCTGACTCAGAATAGGACAGGGCTTGGGTTTGATAGAATGGGAAGGATTGACATGTCAGAAGATTGGTGGAATGAACGGGAAAAGGTCAGTATCTCATTCTCTTATCTATTTTGTCTTACTCTCTTGTTGATGATCGAAATTTGCTATCTGGATTATGGTTTCATTAAGGGAAGTTTTTTTTTTAAATTAAAGATGTGGTTATGTAAAGCTTTGTTTCAAAAATTGCTATTGTTATATGGTTTGATTGAGAAACTGTTTATACAAATGAAGCTAAGAACATTAAGCTCGAGATCGTGGACCGTACATTACTGCTGTAACTTCTGTTTTAAGTTAATTTTAGGCTATTATCTTACGGTGGTTTAATAGAGAAGTTGCTTGTTAGAACTGGTTAATGAGCTAAGAACACTGAGCTGTAAATTCTATTGCTGCCTCTTCCTGATTGGGTTAATAGATATGTTGTTGAGATGCAATAAGTGGACTTAAGGAGTAGTATGATGTATCAGTAGCTTAAGGGTGTTCGTTTGTTTTTATTGTTGTTAATAGTTTCTCTTATTTAAAGTGACATCCACATTTATTTAGCCTCTGTACATGATTATGTCTTTTATGACTTTGATGACTAATAGTTATTTTAGAATATATTATTTGTGAACCTGATTTACTCTTTTCTCTTTTGTTATATAGGAGTGTCCTGGGATTAGAAGAGCCTCCTGCCAAGAGATCGATAACATGGATCTGTTTGAAGCAGAATTTGGTGGTGTAGTGGTAACCGGAGCAGAAGGTTGGAGCGCTCAAACTGGAGAAGCAAGTTTGGATTCGAGAGTTGGTGGAGACATTGGTGAGGATGAAGCTGATTCNATTGGAGATGTTGTATGCACTGCCTGAAGTGATAGAGTGGTCGCCGTTGTATGAAGCATCGATTGAGCTTTTGATTGATAGTGAAGGGAGCCGAAAGGGATTCATAACGATGAAGACAGATGAAGCGAAGACCAAGTTTTTGGAGCTTAGGACCAAGATTAAACGTGATGCTTGAGTAGTTTAGTCTTGCTGGAACTTGATGGAACTAGTAGTTTAGTCTTGCTGGAACTCTTTTGCGATTTAGTTAGTTTCTGGAACTAGTAGGGAACTCTTTTGTGATTTAGTTAGTTTCTGGAACTAGTAGTTTAGTCTTGCTGGAACTCTTTTGTGATATTTGTCTGATCTTTGTATGAAACTTTGCCTTTTGTGGCTTTTTATAATCAGTTATGAAACTATTTTGCTATTAGTATTATTAGTATCGAACAATTCATGCATAGAGAACATATGACTTTGTTGCAGTTGTTGAGAACAATTCAGTTATTAAATTTCTGTTGCAGCTGTTGGGTTTTTTAAGAAAACACTAATAAACAATCTTGGTTTGCTTGAACAGATTGAGGAACTTAAGAGATGGATATTGGAAGATGATGATGATGATTATGATGATGAGCTTGGATTGTTTGATGTGGCTATTCCTGCGAGGTTGAGTCACAGAACAGATCGAGGAGCAGGATGGCGTTTTGTTCAACAACTTAAGTATGGATCTGATCAGCAATGCTACGACATTCTACGCATGAATCAAAGGACGTTTGAAGCTTTGT